>PVIH01003929.1:93406-149942 GCA_004025045.1 Sigmodon hispidus
CTCCTCCTCCTCCTCCTCCTCCTCCTCCTCCTCCTCCTCCTTAACGCTCACTGAGTCCACCTAGTGTTGTTTGTATGTACATAGATGTAGTGGAGTACCTCTCAAGGGATGCACCCTTGATGAAAACTGACTTTGGAGAGAAAAGTGTTGGGAGGGAAAGGGGAGAACTTGGAGGGGAAAATGGGGGTGGGATTGATGAAAACACATTATCTACATGTATAAATGTAAATAAACATTTTCTTTTTTTTTTTAAAAAAAAACTTTATTTATTTATTTGCCTTGGTGTTTGCCTGGAACTGGAACTACAGACAGTTGTTAGCTGCCATGTGGGTGCTGGGAATCGAACCCGGGTCCTCTGGAAGAGCAGACGGTGCTCTTAACCGCTGAGCCATCTCTCCAACCCCCGTAAATAAACATTTTCAAATAAATAAAAATGCTTCCTTCTAGGCTGAGAAAATGACTCAGTCTTCTCTATTATTTATTTATTTATTTATTTATTTGTGGGGTTGTGAGGTGTATGTGTAAGAGAGAGAGAGAGAGAGAGAGAGAGAGAGAGAGAGAGAGAGGGAGAATCTGAGTGTGTGGGGGCACACAAGTATTATGCCATACATGTGGAGGCCAAAGTTCTGTTATAGGTCCTGGGAACCTATCTCAGGTCTTCTGAAAAAGCAGCAAGCTGGCTTAACTGCTGAGCCATCTCTCCAACTCTTAGCAGCAGCTCTTTTTTTTAATATTTTTTATGTGAATTGGTGTTTTGCCTGCATGTATAACTGTGTAAGGGTGTCAGATCTTGGAATTATAGACAGTTGTTAGCTGCCATGTGGATGGTGGGAATCGAATTCAGGTCCTTCGGAAGAACAATCAGTGCTCTTAACCACTGAGCCATCTCTCCAGCACCAGCAGCAGTTCTTTTACATAATGTGGAAGCTCATGGGTGTGCATACAGACACACACACACACACACACACACACACACGTACATTTTCTTTTGGGCTTTCTTTCTTTTTGACTTTCATGCTAACAAGATGAATATCAGTGCTGGAGAAATAGCTCAGAGGTTAAGAGCACTGGCTGCTCTTCCATAGGCCTCAAGTTGAATTTCCAGCACCTACATGGTGGCTCACAATCATCTAGGATGAGATCTGTACCCTCTTCTGGTGTGCGGCCAGAACACTATACAAAATAAATAAATAAATAAATGAAGAAAGAAAGAAAGAAAGAATTTTAAAGGGGAGGGGCTGGAGAGATGGCTCAGTGGTTGGGAATGTTGCCTGCTCTTCCAAAGGACCTGGGTTCAATTCCCAGCACCCACATGGCAGCTCACAACTATTTGTAACTGCAGTTCCAGAGGATTTGACACCAATGCACATAAAATAAAGTTAAATAATTTTTTTAAAAAAGAACAAATACTATAGAAAATTTCAAGGGATAGAAAGTACCTACAATAGACAAACAAAAGCTGTTATTACTCAGGATTTGTTGTATGCCATCTGTCAGCTGACCAACTACTCAGCCAATCCCAAGAAGCTGTAACAGGAATGTCTCCTAACTACAATACATAATTCAGCAAATGAAATCTCTTATGACACTATCTCCATTGCTACCAACAAACTACAAGAAGAAATTTTGCTCCCAAAATTATTTTGGCAACTAGAATGGTGTGTGTGTGAGTGTGTGTGTGTGTGAGTGTGTGTGAGTGTGTGTGCGCGCGCGCCATCTCTTCTCCTAGAATTACAGGCAAAAAAAAATTGACTATTGACTATTATTTTCATCTGGGAACTAAATGCAGTTGCCTACTACTATCAAGTACAATTTTCTGTAAATTACAGGGTGATCATAACTTCTTTATTTGAGGTGTTTAATTTTGAATTATATGTATAGGGATGGGATGTGTGTGAGAGGAAGTGGTTGTCTGTGGAAGACAGATGAAGGTGTCCTAGAGATGAAGTCACAGGAGGTTGTGAATTGGGTGCTGGGAACCAAACTCAAGACCTTTACAAGAGCAGCACGGACTCCCAACTGCTGAGCCATTGCTCTGATCCACTCCTCTACACTCTTAGTTGTATAATAAATTACGAGTGCGGGACAAAGGAATATCCACTTAGATTCCAGTTTCTCAAAACACATAACAGCCACCTCATTTTGCAACAACAAACTATAATGCTTAGCTATCTGCATTTATCATACTTTTTCTAGAATACCAAAAGGATTCTCATATTGGATAGAGGGGTGCACACCTGTAACCCCAACATTTAGGGAGCAGAAGCTGGAAGATCAGAAGTTAGTTTAAGGTCATTGTCAGCATAGCCTAGTGAGTTTGAGGCTGGCATAGGCTACATGAGACTCTGTTTTACAAACACACACACATCAAAATAAATAATTAAGTAAATCTAAAATAAATAACCAAAAGGATACTTTTATATTCAGGACATCTCTTTTCCCAAGAAACTATACGTGCTTATGGTTCTCTTCCATATGTTGTTTGGCACACTAAGGCACAACTTTCCATTGTAATGTATCATTTCTTTTTTGTTACTCTTTTTTTATTGTCCTGTTTATTAATTTATTTATTTTATCTTTTTTGGTTTTTTGTTTTTGTTTTTTTTTTATTTTATTATTATGAACAAAGAAGTCACACTTTCTATCCTTGTATATCCTTATTCAAGGTCCCATCCCCCTGCCACCACATCAGGTCATTCTCTCTTCTCCGCAACTCCCCATCCCCTCTCAGGGCAGGCAATAGGTAATCCCAAGGTCCCCCTGACCCAATATTGCTTAGATCAGCCTCCACTCCTGGCAAATCCAGTTTTCTCCCCCCAACCTCAAGACTGAGTCAGGTGTTCCTCTCAGGGGAGTGGGATCCAAGGAGTCAGTCCAGGGTATTTCTGATCCCAAGCTGTTCAGTGGTTGTGGTTTGCAGCTTGGGCATGCTTTGCTTTTTTCTTGTTTGTTTGTTGGTTTGTTTAGAGTCCACTAATGAGTGAGTACATCCCCTGCTTATCTTTCTGGGTTTGTGATAACTCGCCCAGGAGGATATTCTCCAAATCCATCCATTTGCCTGCAAATTTTAGGATATCATTTTTTTCTTACTGCTGCATAGTACTCCATTGTGTAGATGTATCACAGTTTGTTAATCCATTCTTCAGTTGAGGGGCATCTAGGTTGTTTCCAGGTTCTTGCTATTACAAATAACGCTGCTATGCACATAGTTGAGCTAATGCCTTTGGAGTGTGACTGTGGATCTTTAGGGTATACACCCAGAAGTGGTATTGCTGGGTCCTTGAGGAGATTGATTCTCAGTTTTCTGAGAAACCGCCATACTGCATTCCAAAGTGACTGAACAAGTTTACACTCCCACCAACAATGGAGGAGTGTTCCCCTTGCACAGCATCCTCTCCAGCATAGGCTATCCTCTGTGTCTTTTGTCTTAGCCAATCTAACAGGTGTCAGGTGGTATCTCAAAGTTGTTTTGATTTACATTTCTCTGATGGCTAAAGATGATGAGCACTTTTTCATGTGCCTTTCAGCCATTCGTAATTCTTGTGCTGAGAATTCCCTTTTTAGATCTGAACCCCATTTTTTGATTAGGTTATTCAAGGTTTTGGGCTCTAGATTCTTGAGTTCTTTATATATCTTAGAGATCAGTCCTCTATCACTTGTAGGGTTATCTTTTCCCATTCTGTAGGCTGTCGTTTTGTCCTATTGACAGTGTCCTTGGCTTTACAGAAGCTTCTCAGTTTTAGGAGATTCCATTTATTGATTGTTGATTTTAGTGTCTGTGCCACTGGTGTTATATTTAGGGAGTGGTTGCCTGTGCCAATTCATAGAAGAGTATTTCCCACTTTCTTTTCTATCAAGTTTAAAGTGGCTGGGTTTATGTTGAGGTCTTCGATCCACTTGGATTTGAGTTTTGTGCAGGGTGACAGGCTTGGGTCTATTTGCATTTTTCTACACACTACCATCCAGCTATGCTAACACCATTTGTTAAATATACTATCCTTTTTCCATTGAATATTTTGGGCCTCTTTGTCGAAGATCAGGTGTTCGTAGGTTTTTGGGTTAATGTCTGGATCCTCAGTTCTATTCCATTGATCCACAAGTCTGTTTTTATTCCAGTACCATGCTGTTTTTATTACTATAGCTCTATAGTATAACTTGAAGTCAGGGATGGTGATCCCTCCTGAGGTTCTTTTGTTGAGCAAAATTGTTTTGGCAATCCTGGCTTTTTTGTTATTCCAAATGAAATTGAGTATTGTTCTTTCAAGGTCCAAAAAATATTGTGTTGGGATTTTGATGGACAGTGCATTGAATCTGTAGATTGCTTTTGGTAGAATTGTCATTTTTACTATGTTAATCCAACCTATCCAGGAACATGGGACGGCTTTCCATTTTCTGATATCCTCTTCATTTTCTTTCTTCAGTGATTTAAAATTTTTGTCAAATAGGTCTGTTACTTCTTTGGTTATAGTTACTCCAAGGTATTTAATACTATTTGCAGCTATTATGAAGGGTAAAGTTTCCCTTATTTCTTTTTCAGCTCTTCTATCTTTAGTGTATAGAAGGGCTACTGATTTCTTTGAGTTAATCTTGTATCCTGCTACATTGCTGAAGGTGTTTATCAGCCGTAGCAGTTCCTTGGAAGAATTTTGTGGGTCACTTATGTATACAATCTTATCATCTGCAAATAGAGATAGTTTCACTTCTTCTTTTCCAATTTGTATCTCCTTAATCTCCTTTCATTCTCTTATTGCTTTAGCTAAAACTATATTGAATAGATAAGGGGAGAGAGGACATCCTTGTTTAGTTCCTGATTTTAGTGGTATTGCTTTGAGTTTTTCTTCATTAAGTTTGATACTGGCTGTCGGCTTCTTGTAAATCGCCTTTATTATATTTAGGTATTCTCCCTTCATTCCTGGGAGAATCTCTCCAGGGTTTTAATCATAAAGGAGTGTTGGATTTTGTCAAAGGCTTTTTCAGCATCTAAGGATATGATCATGTGGTTTTGTTCCTTTAGTTTGTTTATATGATGGATAACGTTTACCGTTTTTCGTATGTTAAACCAGCCCTGCATTTCTGGAATGAAGCCTACTTGGTCGTGGTGGATGATTATTTTTTATACATTGTTGTAAACAGTTTGCTAAAATTTTGTTGAGAATTTTAGTATCAATATTCATGAGGGAGATTGGTCTGTAGTTCTCCTTCTTTGTTGTGTCTTTGAATGGCTTGGATATTAGGGTAATTGTGGCCTCATAAAAGGAATTTGGCAATATTCCTTCAGTTTCTACTGTGTGAAATAGTTTGAAGAGTAATGGTAGTTAGTAATTCTTCTTTAAATGTCTGGTAGAATTTGGCACTGAAACCATCTGGACCAGGGCTTTTATTTTTGGGGAGGCTTTTAATGACAGCTTCAATTTCCTTAAGGGTTATAGGCCTGTTTAGGTAATTAATCTGATCTTCCTTTAATTTTGGTAGATGTCCAAAAAGCTGTTCAGAAAGCTGTCCATTTCTTCTAGGTTTTCCATTTTTGTGGAATACAGATTTTCAAAGTATGATCTGATAATTCTCTGGATTTCCTGGGGGTCTGTTGTTATGTCCCCCTTTTCATTTCTGATTTTGTTGATTTGGGCAATCTCTCTCTGTTTTTTGATTAGTTTGGATAAGGGCTTATCTATCTTGTTGACTTTCTCAAAGATCCAACTCTTAGATTTATTGATTCTTTGTATTGTTCTTTTTGTTTCAATTGCATTGATTTCAGCTCTAAGTTTGATTATTTCTTGCTGTCTACTAATTCTAGGTGAGTTTGCTTCTAATTGTTCTAAGGCGTTCAGCTGAGCTGTTAGGTCTCTAGTGTGAGATTTCTCTAGGTTTTTCATATAGGCATCTAGTGCCATGAATTTTCCTCTTAAGACTGCTTTCATTGTGTCCCACAAGTTTAGGTATGTTGTAAATTCATTTTCATTAAATTCTAGGAAGACTTTGATTTCTTTCTTAATTCTTCCTTGACCCAGAGATGGTTCAGCTGAGTGATGTTTTGTTTCCATGAGTTGGTAGGCTTTGTTTGATTTTTGATGTTGTTGAACTCTAATCTAACTTTAGGCCCTGGTGGTCCGATATGTTACAAGGGATTATTTTCATTTTTTTGTATCTGTTGATCTTTGCTTTATGACCAATTATGTGGTCAATTTTGGAGAAAGTTTCATGAGGAGCTGAGGAATATGTATATTCCTTTTCATTTGGGTGGAAGCATCTGTAGATATCTATTAAATCCATTTACATCATAACCTCTTTTAGGCTCCTTATTTCTCTGTTGAGACTTTGTCTGGTTGACCTATTCAGGGTTGAAAGTGGGGTATTGAAGTCTCCTACTATTAGGGTGTGAGAATTGATGTGGGATTCGAGATTTAGCAGTATTTCTTTTACATAGGTAGGTGCCCTTATATTAGGGGCATACATATTCAGGATTGAAATCTCCTCTTGACCAATTTTTCCTGTGATGAATAAGTAGTGACCATCTTGGTCCCTTTTAATTGCTTTTAGCTTAAAGTCTACTTTGTTAGATATTAGGATGGCAACCCCAGCTTGTTTCTTAGGACCATTTGACTGGAAAATCTTTTCTAAACCCTTTACTCTATGCCTGTGTCTGTTTTTGTGGTTGAGGTGTGTTTCTTGTAGGCAACAGAAGGATGGCTTCTGTTGTTGTATCCATCTTATTAGTGTGTGTCATTTTATAGGAGAGTTGAGTCCATTGATATTAAGGTATATTAGTGACCACTGATAGATATTTTCTGCCATTTTTGGTCGTAACTTGTTTGTATTTCCCTTCTCTGGAGTATTCTGTAGGGTTATTGATTGTTTGTGGTTTCATGGGTGTATCTGGGGTCCTTAGGTTGGAGTTTTCCCTCTAATACTTTCTGTAGTGCTGGATTGGTAGATAGATATTCTTTCAGTCTGACTTTGTCATGAAATATCTTGTTTACTCTATCTATGGTGATTGATAATTTTGCAGGGTATAGTATTCTAGCTTGGCAGCCATGCTCTTTTAGCATCTGAATAACTTCTGACCAAGCCCTTCTAGCTTTCATCGTTTCCACTGAATAGTCAGGTGTTATTCTGATGGGTCTGCCTTTATATATAAGTTGGCCCTTTTCTTTTGCAGCTCTTAAAATTTTTTCTTTGTTCTGTATGTTTTGTGGCTTGATTATTATGTGGCATGCTGACTTTTTTGGGGAGTCATATCTATTTGGTGTTCTGTAAGCTTCTTATATCTTTATAGGCATTTCCTTCTTCAAGTTAGGAAAGTTTTCTTCTATGATTTTATTGAAAACATTATCTGTGCCTTTGAGCTGGTATTCTTCTCCTTCTTCTATTCCTATTATTCTCAAGTTAGGTCTTTTCATGGTGTCCTAGATTTCCTGAACATTTTGTGTTATGGTTTTTTTGGTTTTACTATTTT
The DNA here is from genome assembly GCA_004025045.1 of Sigmodon hispidus. Lineage (NCBI taxonomy): Eukaryota > Metazoa > Chordata > Mammalia > Rodentia > Cricetidae > Sigmodon > Sigmodon hispidus. The sequence goes on from PVIH01003929.1 coordinate 100,860, forward strand.
CTTTGACTGATATATCTATTTGAGCTACTGAGCCTTCCACTTCAGAGATTCTATCTTCCATTTCTTGAACTCTGTTTGTTATGCTTGTATCTGTGGTTCCAGCTTTTTTCTTCAGATTTTCTATTTCCATCTTTGCCTTATTTTGAACCTTTTTTATTGCTTCTATTTCAGTTTTTAGTTCCTGGCATGTTTCTTTCATAGATTTGTTCATCAGTTCCAATTTTTTGGTTGTATTTTCTTCTATTTCTTTAAGGGAATTTTTCATATCTTCTTTGAGAACTTCAATGATCATCATAAAGGTATTTTTGGTGTTGCTTTCTTCTGTTTCCTCTTCATTGCTCAGTTCAGGTCTTGTCGTTGTAGGACCGCCACTTTCTTCTGGGGTTACTTTGTTGTTCTTTAAATTATTATATATATATTTTTGCACTGGCGTCTGCCCATGGCTTCAGTGGTTCACGATTACGTGGCTCCTGGTCAGTTGTGGCAAGTGGGCTTGTGTGTCTCCTGTCACCTCTGAACAAGGGGTCTGCTCAATCTCTAATTCTGCTGTGGGCAGAGGACTGAATTTCAAGTCCTCAGTCCTTCTCTGTTTGAGCAGTTGGAGTCGGGGTGACAGTGCAAGTTCCCTTGTCTTAGCAGCAGCTGGGGGGCACCCTGACAGCCAAAGTTTATCTCTGTCTGCTAGGGAGTGTGTGGGGACACCATAATGTATCATTTCTAATGGGATGGGGCTGATAGATTTCCTTCTGGTAAGTTTTTTAGCCTATTAGATGGATTATCTTGTAGGGTGGGGCATCAATAATCTACAAAATAAAATACCTTTATCCCACTATCACATTCACTGTTCTGAGCCAATCTTTCATGTGTGTCATATCATTTTGCAAAAACAGCAGAAGCCAGCAGTGCTGGGAGGATTCTTTCCAGAAAGCCTGGAATTAGCCTGAGCTGTTTGCTAAAGTCCCTCAAGGGCATTGAGCCCCAGCCAAGAGTATGAAGCACATTCATTTATAATGTTGCTTTTTAATCATAGACCTGAGGAGGATCGAGGAGCCCTGTACTAACTTGTCAGTATTGTTAATTGAAAAAAGTGAGAGAGATGATTTGTACCCGGACTCTACTATTGAGGTTACTGTTGCCTTAGGCTTATTTTATACCTGTGCAGCCAATAAACAGAAAAATCCCAAGTGAAGCTCCATGTTTGGATCCAAGAAAAGATGCATCTGGTCACTTCTTTATAGAAGGCACCTCACTTCTCTGGGCTCTTACCCAAGATAGCCTTTGATTATGGTGCACATTTTTTTGGTTACTACTGTTGTCCACAGACAGGCAGGAATGTGAGTGTGGGCAGTATGATTCATCAAAGGAAAACCCAGATGTAGTTAATGAAGGACTATAGTATGAGTTCTGTGTAGGTGATAGCCAGAGTAGTCTAGGCTTTAACTGGTACTAGAGTTCATAAGATAGAGGCTCTCTGCTGGAGGAACCATGCATTGTTTCAGCAATGCTTTCTGCACATTTGCTTATGCCCAAATTAAGCAAATTAACTTCCTGTAAAAAGCTATTGACTTTGGAATTGAGATATTGAAAACACAGCTGTTTTTAAGACCATCTTAACAGTTTTACAACTCAGCTCCCTTTGCTTCTGGTTTTACATCAACTTGACACAAGCTATTGTCATTCTTGAGGAAGAAACCTCAGTGGAGACAATGCCTCCATAAGATCAGACTGTAGACAAGTCTGTAGAGAATTTCTTAATTAGTGGCCCAGCCTATTGTGGGTGATTCTTTCCCTGAGCTGGTGGTGGTGGTGGGTTCATAACAAAGCAGGCTGAGGAAGCCAGTAAGCAGTACTCCTCCATGGCATCTGCATAAGCTCTTGCATCCAAGTTCCTGTCCTGTTTGAGTTCCTGTCCTGACTTCCTTTGATGATGAACAGTAATGTAGAAATATAAGCTAATTAAGCCCCTCCTTCCCTTGGGATAATCTCTTGACATAAACTTTGAAGTAGATCTTAAGGTAGCAAAGAGAATCCAGCCACTCAGACTCAAGGACTGCAGGAATATGGGTGACAGTGGTATGGTTTACCAAAGAAAAACCTGGAAGCAGTTCCTAAAGGACTGTAGTATGGGTTTTGGATGTGATGCAGGCCTTAACTGCCCTAGGTTCCAAGAGATAAAGCCTCCTGCTGGAGAAACCATGCATTGTCTTAGAAACCCTTCCTAGGCATCTGTGTGTAGCTGAAATTAAGCAGGTAACGGTCCATTTATGGAAATAAACATATGGCTTTCTAGCACTGAAAGTAGACTAAGGTCATTTCATACTACACAGTGATGTGCAGAGTATCCTGGGGCCAATCTTATGGCTAGATCTCTATCAGTACAGATAGTCATCATGAACTGTGTCACAGTGGATGAGGAAACTTAGCTGGAGAGGGAGTGCAGTATTGGGGGAGGGAACGAACAGTGGAATAGAAGCAGGAGTAGATTATAGGTCACAACTAATAGCAATGCTGGAAAGAACAGAAGGCAATGGTTAGGGGAATGAAGAGCAGGATTTGGGTTTAGAATAAGGTCATGAGGGCTGGGAATGTAGCTCAGAGTGCTTGCCCAATGAGGACAGGAAGCCCTGGGTTTGATCCTCAGCACCACACAAAGCCAGGTTTAGTGGCATTACATCTGTAATCCTAGCACTAGAGACAGATCTGAAGTTCAAGGTCATCCTCAGCTATATAGCAAATTTGATACAGGAGACTCTGTCTCAAAAGGGGGAGGGCTGTCATTCACTGAAGGATGTCTTAAACTTTCACAAATGGTCTGGCATATTCCCACTGGGGCTGCTCCTCTATGAAGATTTAAGGATGTGTTAAACATACTTAATACACAGACTATGATCACACTTTATGTTGGTTAAAGTCTTCTACACTTGAATCAGTAGAGTTGATTTTCTCTGGTCCTGGGTAAACAATGCTACAGACCCTGAACATTTTCTCCTTTCAGATAGTTACTTAACAGTAGCTCTAAGGCTCTAGGCTACATAGTGTTATCGAAACATAGATTCCAGGTCAATGTTGCCCTGCTGAAATTGCTCAAATGTTGCCCACTGAGCATTCTACAAATACGAAAATAGATATAAAAATATGGAGTCTGATTCTAATTTTTGTCTCACATTTCTCTTCAGATATTTTGGTAACACATTGGACATTTGGAAAGTGTGAAATTAATACTATAGGATGGACATTTTGCAGTTAGCTCTTTTGCATGCTTGGGGAGATTTTTAAACATAGCTGCAAAACTCTTTAACACATTTAAAATAAAGTTTCTGGTCTGTGGCCCCACTCCATGAGGGTAGGCTTGACATTGTTTTCACCTTGAGAGCCTCTTAACCGTTGAGGTCACTTGGCCATGCAGCATCTACCTTCCTCACTGGATTGCTCATTCTCAGAGCTCGGAACTCCCACGCCAGACTTTCTCTGAGCTTGTCTAGACCCCTTTTGGTCTAAAGCCCTTTCTCCAAAGCATGCCAGTGCAGGCAACAGCTATGTAAATGAACTGAGCTTTAGACCAGGACTTGGCAGACAATGTAAAGAGCTGGCTTTGCAAAGTCTATAATCTATTGCAACTACTCAATTCAACTGCTTTAGCACAAAATCACACAGATGATACTTACATGAACAGCTGTGTTCCAGTAATGCTGATGTGTAAAGCCAGGCCACAGACTCCCAGGTTCTGTCTCACCCAGGTCACTCTAGGTTCTAGTCACTCGAAGGTTGAGGACAGAGACCACAAAGGAAAGATAATCTATTTCTGCTGTCCAAATTTATGAATGTAATGAACTGGCCAATGCTTCATTTCCAATATATTTATGTTAGCCTGTAAAACAGTACCGTACAAGGCAGATCTCATTAACAAAGTCAGATTTGGAGCTGGGAAGTCAGTGGTTAAAAACATTTGTTGCTCTTGCAGGGAACCATCTGGCTGGCTCACAACTATCTGTTATTACATTCCAGGAGATCCAATACCCTCTTCTAACCTCTATGGGTACCAGGCATACACAACATGCAGCCAAAACACCCACATGCATAAAACAAAATAAATAAACCAAAAGAGAGAGAAAGAGAGACAGATTTGTGCTGGACATGGTGCTTCACACCTTTAATTCTATTACATGGAAAACAGCAGATGGATCTCCATGAAGTTGAGGCCAGTCCTGTTTACACAGTGATTTCCATGCCAGCTAGGGCTATATAGTGAGCCCTTGTCTTTAGAAAGAAAATAAAGTGAGACTTAAGCAAGGCATAGCGGCACACACATGTGATTCTAGCTACTCAGAAGACTAGAGTGTTTGCTTGAGCCAGGAATTCAAATCCAGCCTGGGTAACATAGCAAGACCCTGTCTGTCCTAGGTAGGTCTTCATTGTTGTGATAAACATTGTAACCAAAAGCAATTTGGGAATAAAAGACTTTATTTCAGTTTACAGTTTCAGTCCATCATGAAGGGAAGTCAGGACAGGAACCTGGAGTCAAGAACCGAGGCAGAGGCCACAAAGAACCACTCTTTCCTGGTTTTGCTTAGTTTGCTTTCTTATACATTCCAGGACTGTCTACCCAGGGATGGTGCTATCCCCAGTAAACTGGGCTCTCTTAAAGCAATCACCCATCAAGGGTCTGCTTAATCCTGTCTTTCTGGTTTGGTTAGAGACACCAGGAACTGATGATATCACAGTTGGTGCTTATAGGCTCCCCTTACATTTAATAATAACACTCTAAATTCATTAGGGCGGTTTACTGTAGGCCCTAAAAAGACTTCATCTCAAAAGAAAACAAATCATTCTATTTCCTTTAAGAAAGCATTGCATAGGGCTGGAGAGATGGCTCAGCGGTTGAGAGCATTGACTGTTCTTCCGGAGGACCTGAGTTCGATTCCCAGCATCCAAATGGCAGCTAACAATTGTCTGTAATTCCAAGATCTGACACCCTTACACAGGCAGGCAAAACACCAATTCACATTAAAAAAATATTTAAAAAAAAAAAAAAAGAAAGAAAGCGTTGTATAAAATGTTGGATATCACTGTGGTTGCTAGAAAAAGAACCTTTCGTTTCTTTGTGATTCACAACAGACTTCACAATCTGGGGACATTTCACCCTTTCTCGCGGCAACACTGTCCCTTTCCATCCCTGTGAACACTAATCAGTACTCATCTCCCAGCTTCTCCTTCGGCGAGCCTCTCTGGTGGAGGCTGCAAGCTCCTGACGCCAGGGTCCGCTCTTGCTCCTCCTATTCAGTAGCTTGGAGGAGGCTCCGGCTCAGTAGGTTGTACTGCCACGGTGGCCACAGCTCTGGAGCACTACTACTAGGGCCTCCCAAGCCAGTAGAGCCTGGATGGCAGAGTCGCTGCCGTCTCAAGGCAGCCGGACCCACCAGCCCTCAAAGATCTGGGGGCTACATTCTATGCACTGCACTGAATTCTCCCTCTCCTGTTTCCAAGTCCTACAAAGTGAGACTCCGAGGTTCCCCGGTGGCCAGAGATCCTATCTCCTCCGGATCAAGCTCTTTTTTAGCACCCTTCACTTTCTCTCGGTCTCTCGGTCCTTCCAGCCCAAGATAGTGGCCCTCTTTTGCTCTCCACTAGCTCCCTTTCCTTCTCCAGCACCTCCCTTCCAGTCTTCCCACACTCTCAGTCGGGGGGGGGGGGTGTAACCAACTGGGGCTAACCCCAGCTCCACTCACGCCTGCCCCGCCCTTGCAGCCTCTCTAGAGCTCGGCCATGGGTCCGCCCCTGCCCGCCCCCTCCTCCAGTTCCCTCCTTCTCTTTTCTCTTTGCCCTTCCTCCTTCCCGCCCCCTGCCCACACCAACCTGCTGGCCCCTCCCCGACCTGAGCCCGGGGCCCGCCTCCCTTTTCCAATCAACGTCTGCAGTCCTCTGCTCCGCGCTGCCACTTCGGCGCTTGCTGCCCGGGCAGCCCGGACTGTGGCGCTACACCGGCGCACTCCGGCGGCCACTGGAGACTTCGGGACGTTAGTGGGTCCGTGCATCTGTCCAGAGGGAACTTCCAGCTCTGTGGCTCCGCAATGGTTCTTGCCTCATTGCTGCTGCTGCTGCTGCTACCCGCGTCCTGGAGAGGTGAGTGCCAGTGGCGAGGTCCCGAAAGTCTACTGCTAACTCCAGCTAGCCGTCGGGGGTTCTGGGAGATCCCCAGCCTAATCATGGGGTGCACGTCCTAGTGAACTGGCGTCAGTGGGCACCAAGGGCTCCCCGTCACCGCAGAGGAGGACATCAAGCCCAGAGGGTTGCTTTAGGAGCACCTAAGTTAGAGCCTGTTTGGAACGCTGCACTCAGGTCTGGTATGGCGTGCGCCAAGAACTTTACCCTCACACTATTTAGTGGCCAGGCCACGCTTTGGCGGGATTTCTGCGAGTCTCAGATCAGAGCTCCTAAAGCAATCCCCACGCCGCAAACTAGTGAGCGGCTGCGAGAGTTGGGTGTCGCCGTTCGCCTGTGGCGCTGGACCGAGGTTGATTGTCCCGCCAGGAAAAGACTGGTTTTTGCTTCTCCCCTGGGCTCTGGTGAGCATTGTGTTGTGTTGGCCTCCCTTTGCAGGGACACCCTGTGAGTGTAGAGGCCTGGAAAAAAACAGAGGAGGGGACGACACAATCCTTTTACCATGATTACTGTGTAACAGAATCTGTTGTGTTTAGGTAGCTTCTACCTTCATCTCGGAACTGCTTAAGTGTTCTCACGCATTTAATGACACAATGGATTGATAAGCACAAACAAGTACGGCAGGTTTCTACTAAAGATTACACTGAGGCACTCCGTGGAGAGGCTGGAAAAAAAATGAACCAGGCTTTCCCAAAAGCAATATAAGTGGATGGCTGCTAAATTAGCACATTTTAAGTACTGCCCCTGCCCTAAAAGGATCTGTTTCCGTTCAGAATGTGGTTGACTGAAGCCTGCCTTTTAAGAATACCCAAACAGTTTGGTTTACAGTCTAGCTACAAACCTCATTTTTCCTTTCAAAAGTTCGTTTGCTCAGGTGAACGTTTCTTGAACACTTCTCTTCTTGCACACCAAATTACATAAACAATTTGTAGTTTGAGGCAACATGACAATTTGAAACAGACATCAAGATCCAAAAGCAAGCAAAGAACTGAGATGGCTCTGTTCTCCATCACCAAATCCTCAAAAATACCTCAGCCTTTCCGCCAGGTCTATTCTTAATAATCTGCTGTAAGTCCGGGGTGTTTTTGCTCCTAGAGCTGGCCAGCCATGCATAGTTTTGTAGGCTGTGAATGTGGGAAGCACAGAAAAGTAATAGGAACAAAAGTTTTTGTTTCATGTTTTAAAATCTATGCTCTATTTTCTACATTTTGGAACATGTGATGAAGTTTTGTAACTGATAGGTGTGATAGGTTTAGTTAGATTACCACAGAAAGTCTTAAAATGCGCTCCAAGGAAGAATGAAAGCTTCTCAGTTCTCCTCCTGACAGAATTGGAGCAGCTGAGAAAGGAGCATTTCAGGTGTCCCAATCCTTTCTCTGTGCTCAGTCCCACATGGGAGGTGTGTGTGGCATGGAGCAGCGTTAAGGGCATCTGGTGTCTCTAGGGAGAATCAGGAGGGAAAGAGGATGAAGGAGAAATTTGAAAGTTCAGTCAGTCTGATGCCTTCCTCTGTGACTGAGAAGTGTGAATCCTGAGAGCAAACCGAGCTTTTAAAATGGTTGAATTCTTAAATTGATACTGGAAACAGATATTCCAACAAATTTTAATCATTTTTCCAAAGAGAACACTAAGTGGTTCTGTGGCTTACAGCCATTTTTTAAAACATGCTTTATTGCTTTTTGGAACTCAATAATAAATAAATGAATAAATTTTGTAAAGTTCTTTAAGGTGGTGTGTGGTGATACATTGTATACTTAATAAAAATAGTCTGGAATGTCTGAGGAACTACAGCACCACCCACAGAGCCAAACCAATGGAGGTCAGGGAGTGGTGACCCATACCTTGAATCCCATCACTGAGGAGACGGAGATCTCTGGATCTCTGTGAGTTCAAGGCCTAACAGAACCAGGGGCACTCACCTTTAATCCTAGCACTGGAAAAGTTGATCCAGGAATTGAAAGCACTGGGCAGGAAGAGAACGATAAAGAGAAGACAGAAGCTTCTCCTTTGCCGTTAAGCCCAGTCAGTCTGAGGACTTGTGGAAACAGAACCTACCCTGTTGGGCCTGAGGAGTTGGCTGGGTGAGAAATGGTTGTAGTTTGTTCCCTGCCTCTCTGATATTTCAGCTTTTCCCCAATATCTGGCTCCTTTTAAAAAAAAAAAAAAATTATCAAATAGAGTTTGTGCAATAGTGACGAGCAAGACATAATTATTTTTAAATTAACAAAAGTATGCTTTAAATTATTCTTTTAATTTTTACTTTAACTGTATGGGCATTTTGCTTGCCTGTGTGTCTGTGCATCATGTGCATGCCTGGTTCCCAAGGAGACCAGAAGAGGGCATTGGATCCCCTAAAATAGGCGTTACAGGTGGTTGTGAGCCATCATATGGGTGCTGGGAATTGAACATGGGTCCTCTGGAAGAATAGCCAGTTCTCTTAACCCCTAAGCTATCTCTCCAGCTTTTTGAAAGAATCTCTAAATAATTCTGGAAGGAAGGCTGGTGAGTCACAATAGATCACCAGGTAGGAAAGGTGAGTTGGGGCATTGAACATTTATGTACTCACTCCAGCCACTTCCAACATAACAGCCAGAATTAGAAGTTTCATAACATCCCATTGTGCTGTCTCCAAATGAAACATCCTCCAATGGTTTCCTCTTCTCGCCTCACAGAGCCTCTGCCTCCCTGGTTGATTCACGTCTAGTCATTTCCCCCTGTTGCTGCTGATCTGATTACCTCTATATCACCTCCTAGCACCGAACAACTTTAAAGAAAGATTTGCTCATTTTTATTTTATGTCTATGAGTGTTGGGTCTGCATGTGCGAATATGCACCCTTGCATGCCTAGTGCCCCAGGAGACCAGAAGAGGGTGTCTGTAATTGGAGTTTTAGCAAGTTGGAAGCCACCAAAGTAAGTGCTGTTGATGGGGCTGTGGTCCTTTGCAAGAGTAGTGCACTCCCTAACCATGGAACTATCTACCTAGTCCCAAAAGCTTCTTTAAAAAATTCAACCACAATTTTAACAACTCCTTGACCAGGAGTGCATTGCTCTGAGTACCATGACTTTGAATGAAGATCCATCCTTCCATCATAACACATGACTGAATTGGACCACATCTACACGGAGGAAATATAGGGCTAAACACTATGGACCTTGGGGAGGTAGTTAAGTCTCAGACTCTCCTGAGTATTTTTTGGTATGGTGGGACACTATTTCATAGAACTGTTGTGTTATAGTTAGATTTTGTCAGCTTGACGCAAGCCTAAACATAGCTGAGATAAGGGGAGCTTACCCGAGGAACTGCCTCCGAAAGACTGGCCTGTAGGCATCTCTATTGGGGAGTTTTCTTAGTTGCTAACTGATAAGGAAATGCCCAGCCTACAGTGGGTGGAACCATCCCTGGCTAGGTGGGCCTGGGCTGCAAAGGAAGCTGAGCAAGCCATGGGAACAAGTCAGTAAGCAGCATTCCTCAGTGGTTTCCACAGCTTCTGCTTCAGGTTCCTGCCTTGACTTCCCTTGATGATCTGATTGACTTACATGCAAGCCAAATAAACCGTTCCCTTCCCAAATTGAATTTGGTCAGCATTTCATCACAGAACAGAAAAGAAAGTAGGATATGTTGGAAAGGGTGAAATGAGCTAACAGCACACTATAAATCCTGAACCAACAGCAGTATAATTATCAATGGTTCTCCTCCTTACTTCTGCATTCGAGTTTGGGTAATCGTTTTCTACATTCAAATTTGGGGTGGGTAATTGTTTTTCCTAGACAAAAAGTGTTGAGTGGAAAGCTCATCCCTTTCTGAAATGCTATTTAAATAAAAACTTGAAATACGAGGCTAGAAGGCTCAGATGTAACTCAGTTGTTAGAGCACCTGTCTAGCATACATAGTGTCCTGGATGTAGTTCCCAGCATTGCGTAAACCAGGTACAGGAATAGCTCACCACTCCTACCTGAAGAGCTATGGGCAGGTAATGGCTGTTTGGGGAGAAAGGGTCAGTTTTCCTTAGTTGTGTGGCTCTAGTGAGTGGTCTTACACCCATATGATCCCCACAGCACTAATTAGAGTTGACAAATTGTAAAAAATGAATTAAAAGAGGACATGAAGCTAGGAGCCCCAGGAAGAGCTAAGGAAAGAGGGAGAGTAGATGTCAAAATACATCATATACATGTATGAAATTCTCAAGTAATAAGTTAAAAATTAAACACACATACACACCGAGTGTACTGGCATATACCTACAATCCCAGCAGTCTGAGGTGTGGGTAGGAGGGTCAGAAGTTCAAAGTCATCCTTGGTTACATATCAAGTTTGAGGCCATCCTGAGGCTACATTAGACCATGTCTTAAAAAAAAAAAAAAAAAAAGGATATGAAGGCAGAACCCAGGCCACCCTCTTGCAGTGGTTTGGTAAAGAGGCTCAGGGCAATCACTCTGAGTGCCTAATTCCTTTGCATTAAGTAGTTCTGCCAGCAAAACCCAACCTGGAGCAGATTTTCTCAGAATAGATTGGCACTACCAACCCCTGCCCCCTACCTTCCTTGTAGAGTACTTGACTTGGCACAGGAGTAGCTTCCTGTCATGTGCCTCACAGGAAGGCATAAAAATTAAGTCCCATTCGGACCTCGCTTTTCCTACAGTGGCTCTATGCCAAAGTGGGTGTGGCTTTGTTTTGGTTTTTTTGTTTTGTTTTGTTTTGGTTCCGACTTTTTAAGTGACCGCATCCAGGTCTTTCCTTTCCTTTGATGGCCTGTGCAAGAAAATGAGCATTGTTATTTCTGTGCAAATGAGAGAGCCTGTGTGTAGCTTGGACTGTGGGAAGTGGAGAGGAAGGTGGGTCCTGTGTGCCTTCTTGCTTCCCCCTCGGTGGCAGGTGCTATCAGAGATCTCTGCTAGCCAGGAGGGAGACCAACCTCTCTTCTGGCCTCAGTCTGAGTACCTATTAGCCCCTGTCTGTAGGTAAGTGGTTACCCTGTGGTTACCCTTCATTTTGCTTCCTCTTGCATGTTTGCGGCTAAAATGCTGAAGATGCAGCCTGACAGGGCGGGACATTCCATTCCTATCTGTGGGCTCCTTCTGGGGAACAAGAATACTGAAAAACTTGTCAACTAAGGGTGTTGGGGTGACTCTGGTTCAAGGTCAGGTGTTGGGGTTGCCTCTATGGTCAGGGTCTGCTATTCCCCTTGGGGTAGGGGGAAAGATGGCATGGAGGGCAAAGACACAACCTTCAGGGGCAAGTTGAAACAAGCAAGTTCCATGTTATTAAGGAGGGGAGAGCCTTAAATACCCTTTTTCCCCAGACCCTCCTCCCAGCCAGAGGAAAGGACTTTGATTTGCTGGTATATGCAGCTGCTGCTGGTGATCTGTGGATCATCTGGGAATGTTATATCTGGACTCTGCCCTGGAGGCCCCAGGCACACCCCAGGTTGACTTATACGAAAGTGCTTAAAGGCTCGACTTAAGGCACTATCACCAGTTTGTACTGGTTGAGGCCAAGCTGGTCTCCAGGCCTTTAGAAACCTCTGCACTGGGTATTCTTAATCGCCAGCTCTTGATTTCATTATTGTTTGCTTAACTATTGTTTGTTTGCTTTGTTTTTGTCTATATTGTGGCTTGTGATAGGTGGGCAGTTCTTTACCATAGCAAAAGCCTTGGTTTTGTTGAGACCCTACACTCAGCTCCAACTGCTTTTGGGGGAGATGGAAGCCTGCTGCACTCCTTGCCTTGGCCTCTGTCGGTTGGTGGGACCCAGTGGATGTGTGGGTACTTGAAGTCCCAGGCAGCTTTGTCCCGGTCACCTCCTCAAGCTGCATTGTTTTAGTGATAAAGGAAGGATGATTGTACCTTGAACACACTCATCAAGAAATCTATGGCTGCCTCCAGAGTATGTTATTTTATTCCTTCTTGCCTATTCATCTGTCAGCATCTGACTTAGTGGGCAAATGGATTTTCGGTAAGTCTTGAGGTGTCAGAGGGATAGATGGAGTAGAAAAAAAGAACAAAAGCAGAGATGTTGGCTTTTGTGTAGGCCATGTACAACAAGTTTTATATCTAAAACCAAGATGGTCCATTGATTTGTTTTTGGAGAAAGCTCGGTTTATTTCATTAGCTCAGCAATGGAATTTTCTGCAATTTATTTGATGTGTCTATGTTTCTCTTTGTACTCAGAACCGTCCAGATATTTCTCAGATGGTCTCTTCAGAGGCATTGTCTAGCCCAGCATGATGTGATCAATACAGAGTTGGTAGCCCATTCAGTTCCCCTCTGGAGGGACTGTCCACAGCTCACAGGCCTCAGGTGTGTGATTAGGCAAACACTCTGTTATAGATCCCTTTTCTGGCAGACACATCTAACCTTTTGACTTATAACACCTACATAGTTCACTCATGCTCAGAAAGCATTCAGTTGAGTTATCAATCTCCTCTCTCTCTCTCTCTCTCTCTCTCTCTCTCTCTCTCTCTCTCTCTTTCTCTCTCTCTCTCTCTCTCACACACACACACACACACAAACCCCTACTTTATTATGTTTGAAGTAAATTTACAATTTTGTGTTGGGCTTCACTCATAGCTAGCCTGAGCCCCATTTGGTCAACTGACCATGGGTTAGACACCCTTAAGTTGCTTGCTCTTTACAAGCTCTAATTACCTCAACATCCAGGGACTCCAGACGGGGTAGGATCTGCCTTAGCCACACTCTCTCCTCATTAGATACACAAAGGAAAGCCTTGTTTGTTTTGGAGAAAGCGTTGTTTTGCTATCTTAAGCCTTCGGGGCTTCTAGTCAAAGCTACTAACAGCAGACTGGCCTCGTTATGGCTTTGATGAGGATTTCACAAGTAAGAACAGGCTGTCTTTGTGACGAATATTAGAACAGGACTCAAACTAACCAAAGTTACTTTCTGCCCCCACACTGCTCAAGGAGCTCTCTGGGAGGTGATAAATATTCATGGATTCTCCATTACTGCTTGTATCTGGTGTCTGGCGGTCCAGTTTTGCTGTGAATGGCCCTTGGCCTTTGGCACACAGGAAGTGAAACCAGCTTGTAAGCGCCCTGACAATTCTCCATGTGACTTGGAAAGGGTAGATGCAATCAATGTTCTTTGAAAGTTTAAAACAAAATGAAAAGGAAGTTTATTGGATTTAGATTTAGTTAAAAACAACAACAAAAATCAGTCTGGGAGACCAACGTGTGAATTTAGTCTTGGGTTAGATTTTATCTCCTAGGGACACCTGCAAATGCAGTGTCCATTTGTCAGTGGACAGAGCAGAGAGATGAGTCTGGGTAGAACATGTTTCTGTCCGGAGGGGAAAGGAGAGGGGATACTTTATTGAAACTGGACCCAGTGCCCTGAGCCCTGGCTTGGATTCTGGATGTGAGTAGCAGTCAGTTTCTTTTAATGCAATGATGAAATGGAAACAGAAGATGAAGGATGATTTCACTCAGTTGGCTCCTTGGTTCTCACATAAGGACCCTTCCTTCTGGCCAAGCAGCTGCCATGAGCAGCTCTCCAGGTAGGGCCTAGAGATAGATACCAAGAAAGAAGCGGGGGGATGAGACCATAAGACGCACCCACCCATCCTTTCTTCCTGGCTGTGCAGACCAGTCATGAAGGGCCCCACCATGCAAAAGGGACAAGGTTTTATAAGAATATTTATTTATATTATGAGTGTTTACTTGCATATTTGGATGCAGCGAGGGCAAGCAGGCAAAGAACAGAAGCTTTCTTCTTCCGTGTCCTTTTATACAGGCTACCTCTAGAAGGTATGGCCCAGATTTAGAGTGGGTCTTCTCCCTTAAATGAGCCAGTAAAGAAAAGCATTTACAGGTATGCCCAGCTGCTTGGGTTTTAGTTGATTGCAGATGTGGTCAAGTTGGCAACCAGGACAGCCATCATAAACTGTAATTCCACGCCATTCAGTCACCCCCTTACTCCTCCATCTCTCACCCCACCCCACCCCCACCCCACAGCCACCATACAACTTTCTGATTTCTCTCATTTTGACTGCTTTAGCTATTTCATAGTGTCTGTTGTTGTTTTAAATGTTTATTTTACACATAATGGCCAGGTTTCTTAATTATACTTATTACAAAAAGTAGGTAAAAGTTCATCTACTGGTTTTTTCAAGTGGGTGCTTTGCTCTCTGTCTCTTAGAAAAGACTTTAATGAATTATTTTTTGTAAAGGTTTTAGTCTTCCAGAATTGTCACGTTATAAGAAAATACTTTCCTTATAACATGTGTGGTTTTTTTTGTTTTGTTTTTTGTTTTTTTTGGGTTTTTTTTTTTTTTGAAGAGGAATTCAAGTTTCTGTGGTCTGGAGTATAGCATAAGGACTCAGAGGCTAAGGGTCTCTCCCAGGTTTTGGGAAGCCACCTCTGGACCTTTCAGGGAATTAACTCCAGACCTCCCTTGGTGAGAGAAAACCAGGCTTCATGCCTGTGGCCAGAAAGAATTGCTTCGAAGTCTTTCTGGGGCAGTTGGCAGACTGCCAGAGGGTAAGGACGGAAACCCCTTGGTTAAATAAACATTGTATGTTCACATTTCATTGTGAGGAGTTGAAACGCTAAGTCAGCGAGATTGCTTCCATATGTTCAGTCTCTAGTCCAGGCATGACTATTGCATCTCTGAAACACGGCAGATCGGATGCTGGGGTTGTGGAAAGGCTCCCTGCCATTCGATGCTTGTCTGTTTACACCAGATACTGCAGTGTTTATCTCCAGCGGCACACACTCCTGCCATCCAAAGATGGATGAAATAGCTCCACTTCATGACTGCTCCAAGGCAGTGAGTTAATCAGAAAAATCAGCAGAAGAGATTTTTCAAAATCATGGTGCTCAATCTGTACCTTAGGCATACAAATTTTTAAACCTTCCTTGGAAGACCCTAGTGTTCTGCCAAGGTTGAAATATGGGTAGGAAGGCTGGGTAGGATGGCGAAAGGATGCAATAAGATTCTAGAATGTTCTTTCTGGTTGCATTAGTATCCTTCTACAGAGAGAACCTAGGAATTGCAGTCTTCTTGAGAAGCTGATATTGCAAAAGACTTCTGCTGAGAAGGAGCCAAATACCCATGTCCAAAAGTAAGAGGCAGCCTGGAGACATCATTAGGGGGTCACTTAAAGCACTTTGGGTCAAAGGGTGAACATGTTTCTCTTTTTTTTCCCCAACCCCTTTAACCCAAATGAATGTGTCCAGCAAGAGAGATGGGATGTCACCCCAGTAATTTCTTTACACTTTGTCAGCGCTTTGGAGCTCTTCAGACCCTCCAAGCCAAGAGGGTAGTTAGCTTGGTGGACTGGGGTCCCTGTCTAGCCTTCCAGACCTACTTTGTGAACCCGGATGGCTGACCTGTGGTTGCAGTAGATCACCTGTGAATGAATGCCATGGAGCTCTGGCTCCAAGTAATCTCATCTGCCACATAGCGGTTGTTTAGCAGTTGTTTGTTAAAGTGGTGGCGGGTTTATCTTCCGACACACTTCGCCAACTGGGTCCATGTGAAAACTCTGACCCTGCCACTGTGGCATCTCACTGGCTAACTTCTTCCCACTCCTCAGGGAGCTCTGGACTTTCTGTCACCAGGGCTCTACTTCTGACTTTGCCACAACCACGTCTTCTTGCAAGCACTTCTGACCACTGGCCGCTTCCCCTTCTCTTCACGCTATTCAGCCTCATTCCCATCCTGTCCAACACTGACTCAAGGTCACACTTAAGCACAAGCACAGCACCAGAGGCTTTCATTTCTCAAATGGCCTCTTCTTCTAGTGATCTGAGGGCAGTCTCTCTGGTGAAGTTAATGATTGCTATATACATACAGTTTAGGATTGGTCGGGTTGAGTGATCTCTGATAAAGGTTAGATTTTTCCTCCTCCTTTTTTGAGACTGTGTCTCGTATAGCTCAAGGCTGGCCTCAGACTCTCACTATCAAGCCAAGGCTGACCTTGAATTTGTACTCTCCTGCCTCCCTCTCCACCTGAGTGCTGGGATTATAGATGCATGCTACCAGGCCCAGCTGTATGCAAGGCTGCTGGCACTCGACCACACAGGCTATATCACCAGCCCCATATTATTACTCTTACTTTTTAATCCAGAATACTTTGCAATTGCACAAAGCCAAACTACAGCATGTGGAAAAATATTGCTTTTTTTTTTTTTTAACAAAAAACAAGCAAACAAACAAAAACATGGACTCCACCCAGGTTTGCAAGTTGGCAGTGCACACAGAATTAGAGCTTGGTGATCCAGTTTCTGATCCCTTCTCCCAAGGAAGGCAGGAGTCCTGGATATGCAGGCCTTTCTTCTAAGCACAGGTATGCTCCAAAAGGAGGCCTTCCTGGGAACAGCAGGATAGCAGATAATACCAGAGGGAGACCACAGGGCTGGAGGGAAAATGGATGCTGAGGTACAGCAACCTATGGCCCAATGGTTCTATATCCAACTGTGCACATCTATGGAGTAGAAAGTAAAGGACACCTAGGGGCTTCTTTGAGCCTCATGACATTGGGACTAAATCATAGAGCATGCAGCTGAGAGAGAGTAGAAGGTTCCCCAGCCTGTGCTTCAGGCTTTACTGTTACTCCATCATCTGGTCCAGGAGTGCCCTTCCCAGGCCCCAGGGTTGCCTGGCTTGTGAACCAGATTGATATGACACCCCAGGGTGATGATATAAAGAACAGGCTCGCTCCCCAGAACCCTCTGCCCTACGGGGCTGTTTGCTCAGCCCACAACTTGGAGGGACTTCAATCCTGGAAGTCTGCTGGCTGCCCTCATACCCACTGGCCTGGGGCTTTCAATGTCAGCTTCCTTTTTTCACCTTAGACTGTGGTCAAAAAAATCAAAATGAGGTTCCTGTTAGGAAAGGTGTAGAGGCCAACCCTGGAGAGATGAAGATCCCTGAGAGCCAAGAGCCCAAAGTATGCTTTTCCTGTGATTCCTTGCTGTCAGATACTTGGCTGTGGTGTGGTTATTCCCTCCCTATACACTATTCCTAGTGGATCTCACTGATTATTCTTAGAGCTTGTTTCCCCAAGACATCAGAAATTGCTACTGCAGAGGGCCACCGGGACAGAATTCAAAGGAAAACAAATGAGCACTATCTCCGGCAGTATACGGAAAGCGCGTTCCAACTCCTGCTTCTGTGGTCCTCTTTTCCTCTGGGTTTCAGAGTAGTCAAAGTCCATCCTGCATATCAAGGCAGCAGCAGACTAGGTAGGGCTTCAGCTCTCTGAGTGCAGAACTGCCAACTAACCATTGAGCATCCCTGCCCACTAGTTCACTGCTCACCAAATATTCTTGGTCTTAATTTTGAGTTGCATGAGTTTATCATACAGAATACAGATTGTTTGCTAGTACCACAGTTCCAGGTCAATCTTCTGTCCTCACAAAGTCCCTGAGTGTCTGAGCCACTGCAGCTGTGTGGGTGCCTGATGCCTGCTCCATGGCAACAGTCTCATCACTGTCCTCCCAGCCAAGGCAGGGTTGATACCTGGCCTGCCTGTCTTCCCTGTCTATACTTAGAATTCTGTACATCTTCATGTTCCATAGATGTTCACTGTCTATCCACTCTAGATCACACATCCTGCAGGACTCTGAGGATGCCACCTATAGCCCCTGAAGAAGCCACATGTGTTCAGAAAAACAAAGCAAACCGACATGGAAAGTGGATGCTATCCTAGCCAGTTTAGCAATGGGACCATGAACTATGGCGTATTACATCCCACAGGTCTGTCCCTGTACTGAGCATTGGGGAAAGGAGATGGTGGCAAAGTCTCTGACTTTAGGAAGCCATCATTTGGATTCTAGTCAAGGGCTAAGTGGTGACTGGGAGCACAAAGACACTGGGCAGTGGGTCTCCTCTACATAATGCTGGGACTAGGTGGGACTTTGTTCAGCCACTGAGATTGCTGGAGGGGCCAGGCAGCCAGTCTTGAAACCTAGCTAGCCAGAGGCTATGTATCCAAGGCTGCTTAGTAGCATGTATGATAGCTTGCTTACCCAGTTCACACAGTAGAACACCTTTGGAAGAAGTGGGTAGGGGGTGATTGCCCAGGTCACAGCCAGAGGCAGCCTGCCTTTCCACATATGCTGTGTGTAGGGAGGACTAAATGCACATGATGCTACTGATGTGAGTTTTTACTCTATATAGCTCTCAACTGAACATTCTTCAACAGTTATCTCCAAAATAAAAGTCATCCAGCAGGCTCACATCTGCCCGTTTCCTTGAAGTTGAAAGGAACATGTTACTGACAGTTTTAAAAGCTTGTTATAGAACCCATTCTTTTTGTCTGATCTCATCCTTCCATCAGGCCACCAGAAATAATTCTGACAGGATCCTACTTCTGCAGCAAATTAAACAGGGCAACAAAGGGGTATTCTATAGAATGCCAAAATAGCCAGAGGAGCAGAAAACTGGCAGTTTACGATGCATTTTAAAGGCTGTTGCTTGAGTGTTTGCTAGCATGCAAGATTCTATAGCACCACAACCACATAAATTGTGTGTGTGGTATCCATGCCTGAAATCTTAGTACTTGGGAAGGGTCAGAAGTTCAGGGTCATTCTCAGCAACAAGCCAAGTTTGAAGCCAGCCTGAGTTATATGAGACCCTATCCAAAAAGAAAACAAAAATGTATTGTACTATTATCTTCACCCTTGGGCCCAGATTCTCAGACTGTTTCTGTTTTGTTTGGGTTTTTTTTATTGTTGTTGTTGTTTTGTTTTTTCCATTTCCTTTATCCATATTGAGGGCTATGCATTGCTCAATGGCAGGGTGTGGTGATATATTTATATTTAATAAAATCAGCCTGGAATATCAGAGGACAGAATCACCCACAGTCAAGCATTGAGGGTCAGAGAGTGGTAACTCATGCCTTTAATTCTAGCACACGGATGGCAAAGTGGTAACTCATGTCTTTAATCTCATAACTCAGGAGACAAAGATCTGTCTGTTTCTGTGAGTTCAAGACTAACTACCAAATGGTAGTAGCTCATACCTTTAATCCTAACTGTAGGATTATAACGCAGAGTTAAACCCGGAAGTGAAACAACTGGGTGAAGAAGATATTTAAGGCAGATGTAGGCAGACAGTATGATATTCAGAAGAAGCGACAAGCCAGGCTGAGGACTCTTGAAGATTGCTTTTACCCTGAGAAGTTGACTGGGTGAGAATTGACTGTGGTCTGTTTCCTGTCTCTGATATTCCAGCTTTTCCCCAATATTTGGCTCTGAGTTTTTATTAAATACCAACTAGAATTTGTGTTTCAACAGGGCATCATTTCCACCACTGCTGCATTCCAAAGTTGCGCAGTCCACATCTCCCCAGCCACAGAGAGGCCTGCCTTTCAGTACCAGCCCTTGAAAGTCAGTGCTTCTCACATGTTAGACAACATCTGAGTCTTAATAGCTCATCATAAAAGGAGAACATCATAGAAACAATAGCTAACATTCACTGGGAGCCAGGAGTGGTGATATACAATTCCTTTGTTCCTAATGGTAGCCCTAGGGACATCAGCTTTGCTATCCCCGTTTTCTCTAGGAAGAAGCAGTGTCCAGCAGCTCAGCTAAGGCTGCTCTGGGACCCTTTTCTGCTCTGCTCGTTGGGCAAGTGCTTTACTTTCTCTGACTAGACTATCAGAGCGTGTCTTGATGCCAAGAGGTTATCGAAGTAGGTGCTGGCAATCAGATCATTTAGTCGACTTCTGGGCAGTCACATCTGGAGACCAGTAGTCTTTTAGGCCATCTAGAGTATGGAGAAAGTACAGGCATTAACAAACCCGGGATCTTCCTCTCCTGGGGGAACTTCCCCATGGGACATAAAGTCAGGGCTTTCTTCTGGAGGATTGGACAGAAGGCCAATTTTGAGTTTTCTTTCACATTGCTCAGTTTCTCTCCTAGGCTGGGGGCAGGGAGGAGGATACTGAGGAGATGGGGAGCTTCCGGTCCCAGGACTCGGTTTCCCTGCTTTCTAGCCAATCCAGGCAGAGGGGCTAAAGTTTCCAGCCAATGAGCTGTTGATTATTGAGTCCTGTTGGCTTGATCGTTTAGATTTGGTCGGGACTGGTCAGAGACGTAAGTGGGGAGCAAGAGTTGCGGAGATCTGTTTAGGGGTTTCTGTCATAGTTCCCTTTTCTTTATTTCGGCGTCTCACTGGATAAAGAATCACAGGTCTTTTCTTCCATCAAAGGGAGTAGTCAATTTTTTCATGGAAGACTAGGCTCTTACAATTAAAGTATTCAATTAAGAGCTGGAGAGTTAAGCCAGTGGTTAAGAACACTTGTTCTTGCAAAGGACCTAGGTTCAATTCCCAGCACCCACATGGGGACATTCTACCTTCTCAGGTTCCAGGTATGCCTGTGATGCACAGATGTACACAGAGGCAGAGCACTCATACACATAAAATAATACAAACAAATCTAAAAACAAACAAACAAATGAAAAAAATCTTTAAAAAAAAGAGCTGACACTCAGTTTGAGGGATGAAAATAAATTTAGTTCAAATAAAATACGGAAATAAGATATGGGGCTCAAGGACCCTCTGATACTGCATAAAGAACACATGGGCATGCTATAATTCTTCTGACAGAAAATATTTGGATTCTTTTCCTCAAAAGTTATAGAGAGAAACAGAGCATCCTTGAGGGGGTCTGTAGGCATGAGCTAAATACCCAGAAATGCATGACCACAAAGAATAGTCAGCAGAGAAGGATTGGATAGAACCCAGTGACCACATAGACCAAGGCCTGACTTGTGAATGAAACTTTTTGGTGTGGCTGTATGCAGGACAGAAGAAGGTCCCTTCCCTAGGGTCCTGTGGATTACCACTCCCAAAATAAATTAACCCTCTCATTGCCACACACTGCTCTGTCTAGATGAATGTGGAATGAGGAATCACTCCACACACTTAGAAATTAAAAGGCAAAGCTCTGTGCTTAAGCATCTGGCCCAGTGGGCTAACTAACACCCAGTAAGAGTCACCCCGACTGAAGATTCCATTAGCTTAGATACACCTCAAGCTTATGCATCTTATGTACATTGTCATCCTTAAATCTCTTTTTCAGGCCCAGGCCCCAGGTTACACTGCAAACAATTTAAACGAATTCAGGAGATTGCCAGTCTGTCCTCTTAGGCAGATGAGTGATTTACACAGCAAAGACATTTCATATTCCCAGACTCATGTTAAATATACCAGCGCTGTTCCTTTGCAAACAGTTGTTACCCAGGGTTATCTCACCCACCTCGCAGAATTATGTTTTTTCTGGTAAGAATAAAGGAGATTTAATGATGGCTGTGACCCCACACCTGCCCCCAAGCCTATTAGAGGTATGCCTTTGGTATGAGAATCAAGGCTGTCATAAATCAGTGCACCAGAGTCCATCCTGGAGAGAGAGTAAACACTTCTATCCTACCGTCCTGGATTTCACTCATCTCTAATAGGCCTGCTACTTATCTTTGGGTATTTCGAAGTATTTTGAAGGCAGCACTCCTTTAGTTAAATTCCATTTGTGTGACTTATTGTCTCCTAAGCAAATCTATTGGTAATTCTTTCTAATACCAATTCTATAATTTAAGTTTCTTCTATATCAGTTCTACACAACTTCATGTCACTTCTTATCAGCATCTTAAATGCCTTCCTCTGTGTGTGTGAGGCATTTTTCCTTTTAATTAATTTTTTTAAAGATTCATTTATTTGTTATGTATACAATATACAGAGGAGAGTATCAGATGTCATCATAGATGGTTGTAAAGCACCATGTGGATGCTGGGAATTGAACTCAGGACCTCTGGAAGAACAGTCAGTGCTCTTAACCTCTGAGCTATGTCTCCAGCCCCCCCTTTTAATTAATTTTTATACATATATTTTGACCATATTTTTAAGAGTTATTACTTTAATTTTTGAGTATAATTGCACCATTTTCTTCTTTCCTTTCCATTCTCCAAAGCCCTCCCTCCTATTTATCTGTACTTACTGTCTTTCAAATTCACAGACTTTTTTTCTTTAATTGTTATTATATTTGTGTGTGTGTGTCCATCTGTCCCTAACTATATAAGTGCAACTTGCTTGGATTGTACGATGTTACTCTATGTCTTCAGGGTTGACCATTTGGTATAAGATATCCAATTGGTGCATTCTGGCTGGATATTTAATATGAAATGTTATTTGTAAAATTTAAGCTTAACTGGTATCTGTCTTGCTTTTCTATTAATGTGATAAGACACCATGACCAAGACAACTTACACAAGAAAGTTTATTTGAGGCTGAGTTCAGAGGGTGATTCTACAACCAGAAAGGTGAAAAACAGGCGTGGAGCTGGAGCAGTACCTGAGAGTTTGCTTCTTTATCTACAAGCAGGGGGTAGATCCCACCCCCAGTGACACACCTCCTCCATAACGGCCCAGCTCCTAATCCTTTTCAAACAGTTCCACCAACTGGGAATCACATGGTCAAATAGATGATCCTATGGGGGTCATTATCATTCAAACTACCACAGTATCATGTGTTCTTCCTCCCTCCCTCCTTTTTCTCCCCCCCTTCTTTCCCTCTCCTCCCCTCCCCTCCCCTCTCCTCCTCCCTAATCCCTATATTTCTTTTTCTTTCAAGACAGAGTGTTGCCATGTAGCTTGGAACTTGCTCTATAAATCAGACTGGTCTCAAATTCACATAGCTCTACTTGCCTCTACCTCCTGAGTGCTGGGATTAAATGTGTACACCACCAATCTGGTTTGAGGTGGTTTTTTTTTTTTTTTTTAAATTATTGAATTGCATTTGTTTATTTTGTGTGTATATGTGGAGGCATCCTAGTGAGTTAAGTGCCATACCATGCAATCAGGAGGTAGCAGGGCTGGGAACTCCAGGACGCTGCACCGCTGACCCATAGCATAGAATGCTGGGCCCGTGTCTGTCTTACTCACTTGCTGCAACCATTCACTGCCAACATACTTAAATGGCTAGCAACCAGCAGTGAATATGTGATTCCCAAATGCCATTTAAAGATGCTACAAGTACAAATATGTGCCTCTATTTTTAGAAATGCTTGCAGGCCAGATGAAATGAAAACGTTTCTTGACTCATTCAGACAGGCATGCATTTGTTAAAAGCTCCAAGTCTGGCAGCATAAGGGAACTTTCCCCTTTGCACACAAGACTTTGAAATCTGTCTCTTTGTGCCCTGCAGTGGTTGTGTGAGGGTTTCTAGCTGGTAGTCTGACAGGGCAGATGACTAAAGAAAAAGGTGATTTCCAGCCTTTCTACAACTGTCACTTTCTGCTAAGTTGTGTATATAGAACTTGGAGTGAGCCAGCATTTGAAAAAAATTATTAGAGAAATTATATTTTTTTTTTAAAAAAAAAAATATGTACTTGGTGTGTGTGGGGGTGGGGAGTGCACATCCTACCATTTACACATGGGGGCCAGAGGGCAACTTACAGGAGTCAGCTCTCCTACTCTGTGGGCTCTGGGGATGGGACTCAGGTCAACAGGCTTGGCACCAAGCATATCTTTACCCACTGAGCCACCTCACCAGCTCCAGGGATCTTTTTCCTTAAGTGCTCTTCAGAAAAAGGCAAGTGCACAGGTTGGTAAATGTGGATAGCTGTCAGATGTCATGTAGGAAAGCTCTCTCCATCTCTTTTCTTCTGTCGAGGTGCCTGGGATTGAACTAGGGACTCATGCATCATAGGCAGGCAGTCTACCAAAGAGCTGCACCCCGGCTCTTCATACTTTGGGGACAGACTTCCACTGTGTAACCTTGAGCTCTCGATCTTCCTGCCCCGGCCTCACAAATGCTTGGAAGACAAGGGTGTACCATTACATTCAACTTTCTGTTCATCTTTTTCTGAGGCCACTGAGGATGCTTTGATTTGCCTAGGAAGTTGAAATTCTTCATCATTTAAAAGGCTAAATAAACCTCTAATATTCTGTTTTGCAGCCACTGCTGAAAAGGCGGAAGAAACTAAGCCAGATCAGCTATTCCCAGGACCTTTACCAGGGAGCCTACCAGCTGACCACAGGCCATTGTCTCCTCACTCCAGTGGGTCCCAGCTGTCACCATCCCTTCCAACACTCACAGCCGTTCCCCAGGTGACGTCTGCAGCATCGAAGCTCCTACCTCCTGTTGCATTTCATCATACAGTTGGACACATAATACTTTCGGAACATAAAAATGTCAAATTTAATTGCTCGATCAATATTCCTAATACGTACCAAGAAACAGCTGGCATTTCATGGTGGAAAGATGGAAAGGAATTGCTTGGTGCACATCATTCAATCACACAGTTTTATCCTGATGAGGAAGGGGTGTCAATAATTGCATTGTTCAGGTAAGTGGCCTTTTCTTTTAAATGTCATTATGCTAATGCTGCCCCAAAAGCAGAACCCTTAAGTAAAAAATCAGCCTTGTTTTCTTTTTAAGAAGCTTTGATCTCTTTAGAATGTGGATAAATACTGACCTGACTGTGTTGTTGGGTTCTTTTAAATGAACTTGCCACTTGGTAACTGCTAGCTGACACACACCCTGAGGGCTTAGAGGGCTGTTTCTGACTCATCTAAAGTCAGTATTAAGTATACCTCAACTCCAAGAGCTACCAGGGAGTTGGAAACACTGTGTATGGAGTGGGGTGTGATTGTGTGTGTTCATTTTCAGTTCTGGGGATAGACCCTTGAGCCTTGACCATGCTATGCATACAGTCTACCTCTGAGCCATACACCAAACCAAGAGAAAGTGGACCTTTTTTAGAGACAGGCTCTCAGGTAGTCCAGGCTGACCTCAGACTTACTACACAGCCAAGGCTGGTCTTAAATTCTTGATCCACCCACATGCTAAGGCTACAGGGCTGGATTGAGAAAATGGTTAGTGCTTTTTGTTTCTTTTTAGAAATATTTACTAACTTAGCATGTGTGTGTATTTGCCTGCATGTATGGATGTGCATTTATGTATATGTCTGGTGCCCTCAGAGGCTGGAAGAGAGTGTTAGATACTCTGGAACTGGAGTTACAGACAGTCATGAAACACCACGTGGATCCTGGAACTGAATACCAGACCTCTGCAATAGCAGCATGTTACCTTAACTGCTAAGCCATTTCTCCAGCCTCAGGAAAGTTAGAGAGAAGGTTCAGTTGGTAAAGTGCTACCTAAAGCATGAGGACCTGAGTTCAGTCCTCAGTGGGAGATGATCTATTCCAGTTCTCCAGAGGCAGAGCAGGTGGTTACCTTAGTCTGACTGACCAAAGCAGCATCCCGCCTAGCTGATCGCACAGTTGCTCAGTCCTAAATAATCACACAAAGGCTTATATTAATTACAAGCTGTTTGGTCTATGGCTCAGGCTTATTACTTTTTTAATGATTTATTTATTTACTTATTATGTATACTGTATACAGTATACAGAAGAGGGTACCAGATGTTTGTGAGCCACCAAGTTGTTGCTGGGAATTGAACTCAGGACCTCAGGAAGAACAGTCAGTGCTCTTAACCGCTGAGCCATCTCTCCAGCCCACTTGCTAACTCTTGTACTTTAAGTTAGCCCATATTTCTATTTGTGTTTAGCCAGATGGCTTGGTACCTTTTCTCAGAGCGGTATTCTCATCCCGCGTCCTCTGTGTCTCACTGTCCTCTGCTGCTCTGTTTTTTTTTTTTTTTTTTTTTTTTTTTTTTTTTTTTTTTTTTTTTTTTTTTTTTTTTTTTTTTTTTTTTTTTTTTTTTTTTTTTTTTAAATCTTGATTTCTTACTCTTTTTTTTTTTTAAACTTTATTTATTATTTATTTATTTATTTGCCTTGGTGTTTGCCTGGAACTGGAACTACAGACAGTTGTTAGCTGCCATGTGGGTGCTGGGAATCGAACCCAGGTCCTCTGGAAGAGCAGACGGTGCTCTTAACCGCTGAGCCATCTCTCCAGCCCCCTGCTGCTCTGTTCTTTGCTTCCCAGAATTCTCCTAGTCTGGTTGCTCTGCCTCGACTTCCTATCTAGCTACCTGACTAGTCAGCATTTTATTAAATCAATAGGAGTGGCAAATATTTAGTGTACAAGAGCATAGTCCCACAGCACCTGCCCTCTGTCTGTCCACATCTCCTGCCTTCTTTCTGCTGATGCCTGGATGGTACCAGTCAGCTTGACCCAGAGACTCAGAAGGAAAGCTCTAGGCCACACTTCCTTTTCTTTCTCTTTTTAAATTATTCTCCTTTCATATAATACAGCCTCTCTTCCCTTAACGCTTCCAAATTGACCTCCCCTCTCCCCCAGATCCACTGCTTCTCTGTTTCCCTTCAGGAAAGAGCAGGCCTCCCAGGGATATCAACCAAACATGACGTGACAAGATGCAATAAAACTAGGCACAAACCCTCATAGCAAGGCTGAGCCAGGCAACCCAGAAGAGGAAAAGGGTCCCAAGAGCAGACAGAAGAGTCAGAGACATCCCCTCTCCTCCCACTGTTGGGAGTCTCACAAAAACTGCAGGCTAAGCAACCATAGCACATATTTAGAAGACTTAGCACAGACCATGCATCTGGGGATTTGTGATTTCAGTCTCTGTGAGCCCCTATGAGCCCACATTAGTTGATTCGGTAGGACGTGTTCTCATGTTGTCCATGACCCCTCTGGTTCCTACAGTCCTTTCTACCCTCTTCTGTGAGATCCCCCAAGCTCTGCCTAATGTTCTGGTGGAGGTCTCTGCATCTGCTCTCATCAGCCTGTAGAAGAAGCCTTTCTGATGTCAGCCACACTTTCAATATTCCTTTCATTTTGCAAAAGTAAGGTTGATGAGTTAGGGGTAACTGTGATCAGTCAAGGCAGGACTTGAATCTGAAATATTCTATTCTTTCAAAGGTTGAGCCATTCTGTTTCAGAAGTTGCAGGCTCTGAGATTTTCTCTTCCACCTCCTCAGTTATTTCCTGGTTTTTGTTTTTATTAACATGTATTTATCATGCATATTAATGAGGTACTTATGGTATGTACAGGACACACTGGTGGAATCAAGTAATTAGTATTTCTTCCTCCTTTTTGTTTAGAGCTTTTCTCTTCCCGAACTTCATAAAATATACAGCAGGTTGTTGTAAATGGCAGCTATCCCACTGTGCTGTGCAGCTGGGGTGCGCCACTGGAATACATTTGGGTATGTATTCCTTTGAATTCTGGTTCCCATATCCAGCCTCTCTTTTTTTCTACCTTTCCCTCACTTCTTAGCCTCTAATAGTCAGAATTCTACATTCCAATAACCTTCTTTTAACCTGAGGGGTTGCAATCAAAGATCTGACTTGGCCTGTTGTTTCCAAAAGCTCAAAGTGAGATGTGTACCTCTGAGAGTCAGAGCAGGATCCTGAGCCCTGCACTCTGCAGGGGCAGTCTCTTTGATGTGTGATATTTTCACTTTCTCTGACCTGCCACTTGGCACAGTCCCGTATGTGTCATGCCTTTAGGTGAATCACTTTTGTTTCCTTTTCAGAAAGCCACCTCATAGTTCCCACTGACCTGATGACTCAAGTCAGAATTTAGTTGATCAATATTTCCACTAGTTGTGCTTTGCTTTAGGGCAAATAACAGACTTCTATGATTCTCTTGATTCATTTTATTCTGGTGAGGTATATCAAGTTGTTTTTCTCATATAGTGGCCACACAGGATACAGGACGGTTTTTGTTTGCTTGTTTTGTTTTGTTTTATTTTCTACATCTACTACAGAAAGCAGATGTTTACAGAAACAAAGCTTACAAAGAGAAAAGGAAAACCTTTAATAAGCACATAGTGGGGTGCTTAATGGCTTAAAGAAACAGAAAGGGTCACCGAGGCCAGATGTCACTTGAAGAGAAAACACCCCTACTGTTACAGCCATCTGTGTGGCTATGGGTCAGCAGCCACAGCTCTCTGGCTTTCTTTCCATGGGGATAGGCTTGGACCACATCATGCCAGTCCTACGGATATCACTTTTAAAATAGTCCTTCAGGCCTAGGAGATAACTCAATAGGTAAAGTACTTGGCATAAGGTCCTGAGTTTGATCCCCAGAACACACATTTTAAAAACTTGCTAGCCGCCCAGCCTAATCTACTTATTAAGATTCAAGCCTCTACCTCTGACTGAAGTTCAATTCCTAGCACCTACATGGTGACCTCACAACCATCTGTTACTCTAGTTCCAAGGGATGTGACTGGCCTCCATGGACACCAGGCATGAACATTGATACACATATGTACATGCTGGCAAAACACATAATAATGATGATGATGGTAATAATACTTTAAAAAGGAAGAGTAATCAAGGGGGATGTAGTAAGAGCATGCCTGTAATCTCAGCAGTATAGTAGCTGAGGCAAGAGGATCTCAAATTGGAGGTCTGCCCAGGGCCACATAGGAAAGCTTTGTCAAAGAAGGAAAGGGAAAGGAAATGAAAAATAAGAGTTCCTTTAGCCAAACTGCCTTGGGCAAATTTCTTATTAACCACAGGACCTGAGGGTCACAGAACTCTTCTCAGAGACTCTTTTGCATGGTTATCCAGTACAGCCTCTCAGCACCACGGGAAAGCAAGAAGCTTGTCAGTGGCTCTTTACATTTATTAATTATATTCTCTTCTTTTTCTTTTGTATTTGGTAAACTGCATATAAAATAAGTCATCATTTAAGCCCTTTGCAAGTGTGAAGAGCAATGGTAAAAAGCACATTCACATGACCACGTCCATGGTCCATGTCCCACCCCAGTAGTTACAGGTATTCCACCTACTCTATCTACAAGGTTCACAGCTCCAGGCATCTCATGTATGCAGAATTATATAGTACCTCTGCTTCTTTTTATTTCTTTGAAGAAGACTGGAGACTTTAACTGCTACTTGTGAGACATTTCCCTGCATGCCAGCCCAGCATTGGTATACTGAGGGATAGAGGTGCTGGATGCTTAGAGAGTGTCCTGAGCCCAGCCATCACTGCCTGGGGCCTGGACTTCCCCAGTGCCAACCCTGCAGCTGTGGCCAGGTGGTTCCTGTCTAGACACTATGGTTCAGTCTGTATCATTTCATTCTGTCTCCTTGATCCAGATGTTTCTATTTTAAAAGCTGATGGGATTTTCATACCTTGGGTAGGAGGCCATACTAGAGCTAGAACCCAGGGTCTAGGATTTCACTATGTTAGTGTTCTATAACAAGGCTACATCTGACCAGCCCCATACCATTTTTTTTAAGCAGCCAGGAACAATTATAAATAAAAAATACCTTATGTAAAACAACACTCACATATTGAGGAATTAGATTAACAAAATATGTGCTAGATAGATTTCAATAGCAAATACACTAAGCCATAATTGAGAAAAAGTAATGGGGCTGGAGAGATGGCTCAGGGGTTGGGAGCACTGACTGTTCTTCCAGAGGCCCTGAGTTCCCAGCAACTACGTGGTGGCTCACAGCCATCTGTGATGATGACATTTGGTACCCTGTTCTGTATACTGTATACATAATAAATAAATAAAAATCTTTAAAAAAAATAGAGAGAAAGTAATGACTAGTAAAGCCACATATATAATATAGTAAGTTGTACATAGTTTTACATATATTCATTGGCATGTATGAAATGTTTTGTAGTTAGCTGATCATCTGACCAAGCATTAAATATAGATATTTCATATGGCCTCGTTAAATTTACTACAGGGAGAAAGCAGGGTGGAGATGGCTCAGTGGGGAAGGGTACCTGCCATCAACACTGATGACTTGAATTCAAACCCACATGCTTGAAGGAGAGAACCAGGTCCCCATAGGCATCCTCTGGCTCCCACAGATGCATTGTGGCACACACACAAACATGCACAAATGCACACATACATACATTCAACACATATATTAAATACATAAAAATGAAAGAAAAAAATTGAATCGAGGCATTCCAGCCATTTAAAACATTTTTCCTTCATTGCTGCCCATAGTCTCTTCTCATGGGGAGTATTCTACTTTTTTATTTCCCATAGTTTTTTTGTTCTTGCTGGTTTGCTTAGTTTTCAATTATTCATTCTCCTTCAATTCTGAAATAAAGCCCTGTCTTACCTCTTCTCATGGTCATAAGGCTGTCAAAACTGTGCCCCCCACCTCTGAGATTCCTGTCCTGGACTCCCTTAGTCTGGACAGGTTACCCTCCAGGTCTGGGTCCTCCTGCATCGCCCCCCACCTTCACTGGCATTCTGCACTTCTCCTTCTGGGGCCCAGGTCTCCTTCTCGTGTGGGTTTCCCTCCTCACTTCGCCATGCAGCCCTTCCCCTATTAACCTCTGAGACTCCTGTGCCTAAAAAGACCTTTTCCCATCCCTGACCTTGAGATGCTTTATTTAGATAAGGTACCAAAAAGGAAATTAATTTCTTGTAGTTTTGAAGTCTTTGCACACATTTTCTAGTTGCTCTTGCTCGGTGCGATGGGGACTCAGGTCTCTATAGGTGACCTCACTCTTTCCTCTGGAACCTTTGTGAGATACCTTATTTCCGGCAGAAGGCCCTTGGTATGGCTCCTCTCTCCATCTGGGCTTCTCATTCATGGGCCTGGTTATGACAGGCCTACAGCCCAGTTCTGGGACAGTGAAACTCTCTCCTCTTCCCTTTTCCATGTCCTCCTCCAACTCCCTCCCCTAGGTTTGTTATTTTGAGCTCAGTCTTTCTGATGTTACTTTCACAGAGCCCCAGCATCCTTATTCAGTGGGAGGAGATTGGGAATAGCCACACTTTTCCTGGTCCCACCCCACAACCTGCCTTTCTTGGGGAGACTTGCTATGGATATCTAGGTTAGATCTTACAGTAACAGGTAAATGGTTCAGACACTGTCTAGGAACAGATGGCTAACTCCTTCCTGATGTGAATGGCTGAAGGTGAAGTTGGGGGTCATGTCCTGTATTTTGAGTGTCCCTTTTTTATTTGTAAGCTAGATTTTCCTGCCGTGGTGTTCAGTCTGGGTAGTCCAGGACATTTTCCACAGTCTGATTTCTACAGTCCAAGTGTGTGGCCGAACTGTTATTTGGGCTTAGGCCAGCATGGGGCCCCTCCTAATCTCGTGGCTTCTGGCTGTTCATGAAGCCTTTAGCTTTGGTTTTTTGAATATGCAAGTTGAATATTAGTTTGTAAGCTACTTCAAAGAAACCTTGCAGGAGTCCTCTTTCCAAAACATGGTCCTAGGGGATTGCACTCAGGTCGTCAGGCTTGGCAGCAAGAACCCTGAGCCCTTTTACCTGCCCACAGTGCAGCTTTTCTGTATAGTGTATGACTTTCTATTTGTAAACACACTGCAAATGTCAAAAGAAGGCAGTAGTAGCCAAAGCTGCTTTTTTGTTTTGTTTTGTTTTGTTTTGTTTTGTGAGAAGCTCTTGAAGTGTAGCCCATGCTAACCTCAAACTCATAATCCTCCTGTCTCAGCCTCCTGACTGCCTGGATCACAGGCATGCAGCCCTGTGACAGCTAGTTTCTAAGTTTTCCAGCTGGAATAGAAGCAAAGCTAAGATACTGATGATAAACTAAGAAAAATTTCTGTGTCCTGGCCTGACCATCCCAGGGGAAGAAAAACAGAGCTAGTCACATGTCCCACCCCCCACTTGAGTACAAAACTTGTGCCTGAGACAAATGCAGTGATGGATGTCAGTGATCGACTTTCCAGATGAGGACTGAGGTGGGAAAGATGGCTCAGGGATTAAGAGCACTGAGTTTGTTCCCAACAGGCATGTTAGGCAGTTTACAATCACTGTACTCCAGCTCCAGGGAATTGAACAACCTCTTTTGGGCCCTGTAGGCATCTGTACACAAGTAAGCACACTACACACACACACACACACACACACACACACACACACACAAAGAGAGAGAGAGAGAGAGAGAGAGAGAGAGAGAGAGAGAGAGAGAGAATGAAAGCGAGTGTCACTGAATTCACATTGTAATAACTACAAATTTGAAACTAACGGAGTATTGGTTGGAGACCCATAGCTGAACTTCCTCAAGGGGACCTCAGTCTGCAAGTGATTACATGAGATGCATGTTGGGATGGATAATCTGTTTTACTCAAAGGTTACCAAGTTAAATGTTCATGGCATTTGAAAAATATCCTTACAGCAGCATCTAGACAGCCACGCACCATGGCGTAGCCATGTTGGCACATTAACCGTCTTAGCACATAAGTGTACTTACTGAAGGATTTTCTGTTTCTCTAACAGGGACTCAAAAGATAGTCACTGCCAATCTCTTTCTGTGTTTTTCTTTGAAGCATAACCAGTGTGCAGCGCTCGGACAATGGGTCGTATACCTGTAAGATGAAGGTGAATGACAGAGAGATCGTGTCTGATCCCATATATGTTGAAGTTCAAGGTGAGCCCAAAGCCCACTGCTCTGGTGCCCAGGTGCTGTTTAAAGCCTGCATTTAAGTATTTTCTGTGTGACTTGCAGGGTGTGGCCTGCCTATTTGTAACTCTGTAAGCTTTATGGATCCATCAGTGTTGGGATTTTACAAGACAATTCTCTTTCTCGAAACTTTAGTAACAGTGTGATTGATTCAGTTCTCTCTCTCTCTCTCTCTCTCTCTCTCTCTCTCTCTGTGTGTGTGTGTGTATGTGTGTGTGTGTGTGTGTGTGTGTGTGTGTGTACATGCTGAGCGTGTATTCCACCTGAGTGTTGCTCTCCATCCCCAAGGAGCCACTTTCTAGGATACCCTTGGCAACTGCACCGCAGAAAGCTTGAGAGTAGGAGAAACGGCAAAAGAGGGACTCCGTGAATGTGTGAGTGTGGAGGGACAGACTCAAGGAAAAGGCCCTCAGATGAATCTCGTAGGGACCTTTGCTTTCCCAGACTGGATAGCTGGTGACTGGTTCTGTGGGCATCAGTCTACAGGAGTGCATCTTCTCCATTTGGAATTAATTTTGTAAAATACAATATTTAGAAGACAATTTACTTGTCAGGGTCCCAAGAAAAATGCACAAATTGGCAAAAGTCTGAATCTTGAAAGCTTTGAAATGGGAAAAAAAAGAATTCTATTATTCCATTCGGCACCAGACTTGTGAGACATGAGTTTATAAAACCTGTGATTTAAGTGTCAAGGCTAGCCAGCTTGCCCTGCTAAAACTGTGGGTACATGGTCCAAACCAGTAACCACGGGCTTTCTCTGAAAATTTCTAGGCTCCGTTGTGGGCCAGATTTTGGAGTTTCAGATGATTTAAAACTTATGACTCTAGAACTGTGCCCATTATGTCTTCAAGCAGATGTTTCTTGTAACTCTTCAGTTTTATACAAATACATGAAATGGTGTGTGTGTGGGGGGGTGAGTATTGAACTCAGGACCTTATGCATTCTGAGCACATGCCTTACACTGAAACCCCAGTCTAAAGTGCACAGGTTTTCAAATCTATCTTCACCCATCTGAAAGTCACATACATCATAGATTTCCCTCAAATCTTGGGCAGACCTAATGTATAGCTTTGTTTTCAACCTGCTGTTTCTTAGATTTTTTAAATATGCGTGTGTTTATATGTAAATGCATGCTTTGTGCATATGGGATGGAGTGAATCTCAGGGACCAGAAGAGGACACTGTGTGCTCTTGTGTTGAAGTTGCAGGTAGCCGCCTGATGTATAGCAAGCTGCCTGATGTGGGTTCTGGGATGAATTAGGTCCTCTGGAAGAGCAGCAAGTGTTATTAACTGCTGGCCTTCTCTCCTGCCTCACTCTGTTTGTTTTAATGAGAAATACTGCCAACCTGCCAACAAGTGCCAGGCCCTTGAGCAACACCTGATTTAAAAACTGGCTGTGCATTCCCTTCTGGCCAAATCAGATGAATCACTGTACACAGTCCCTAGAAAAAGTATCCTAGAAAGCTGGCTGGGGAAGACCGGTAGTGTGCTCTCACTCTGCTTGGAGCTGGCAGTTGGCTATTTC
Organism: Sigmodon hispidus; assembly: GCA_004025045.1. NCBI lineage: Eukaryota > Metazoa > Chordata > Mammalia > Rodentia > Cricetidae > Sigmodon > Sigmodon hispidus. The sequence continues at coordinate 134,860 of PVIH01003929.1, forward strand.
AGACCCAAGGAAACTTCTGATCCTTATTAAATATATATCACCTTTTGTGTCAAAAATAAAAAAAATCTTATAACTAATATAAGACAAACTATATGCAATAGATACAATAACTATATTCAATATATACAAGCAATAATTACATCAGTAAGTTCAAGTCCAGGAACAATTGACCAATTCAAAGACAATATTCTATTTATTTATCCTATTATGGTGAGTCCAAAGTATTGTATCTAATTCACTTTCTATCTAACTTGTATTACTAACTGAAAAACTATCTTTTGGTGTGTCTCAAATTTATACACTTTAACTTCTTAGTGAGTTTCTTTTCTAAAATTACAACTAGAAAACTGTAACTGTCTCATTTTCAGCTCCTTCAGAGACCCAAGAAGGAAATATTATTAATTAAGTAAATAGAAAGTGCAAGCAAGCAACTTCCAAAAAATGTGAAAAATGAAACAGCTACTGCCTGGATGGTCACTCAAGGTTCCTCTGCAGCATTGGGGCATCTATCTTCAGCCTACAGGCCTAGCATATCTGATACACTTATCTGAGAAGTAGAATATTCTTAAAGACCTTCCTATTTTGCCCTGGCAAGACTTGGCAGTTCTTTTTGTGTGTCCTGCTTGTTCATTTTGGACATCACACTGACAGCAGCTGAGGCAAGAACACTTTCTTGCCCAGTGGCTAACTTTTGCCACAAAGAAGGTCAGCTCCATATGGAGTTTCTTCAATGCTCATCATCTTCTCTGAAGTAGATTGGTGCTGCCAGGAGCAGACATCTCATTGTCATAAAAGTAAAAGGAATCTATGATATTAAAATATCTTAAATGTCATATTCTTTAGATTTCTGAAGTGTTTGAAGACCTGTCTATCTAAAATATATCTCTGTATGACCTTGAAAATATATTTAATATGACTAAGTTTGGTTGTAGTGCCTACCTACTATCATTTCTTTTTATGACTATAAGTTTGATTGTAATATCTAACTACTATAATTTCTTTATATCCCAATTAAGACTTACTCCATTCCAATCTTTCTCTGCAGGACTTCCTTATTTTATTAAGCAGCCTGAGAGTATGAATGTCACCAGAAACACAGCCTTCAACCTCACCTGCCAGGCTGTGGGCCCACCTGAGCCCATCAACATCTTCTGGGTGCAAAATAGCAGCCGTGTTAATGAAAAACCAGAAAGGTCCCCATCTGTTCTAACTGTACCTGGTAAGTCTGAGCAGTATGCTCATGTATGCATGATGTGTTCATTCGCTCATTCATACCCTCCCCCCAACAGCAGAAGGCAGTAAACCTTTGGTGATGTTTGCTACAAACCAACAGGGCGCAATCAGGAAGGGAAGAGACAGGTATGGGAGCAATAGAGGAATAGGCGTATTGGAAGAGAGCTGGTATATACAGTTGCCTACCTGGCCAGATAGATCCAACTCAGACATCCAGAGCCCTGCTCACATCTCTGTGGCACTGTGGCCTTGCCTGCCTGGCAGAAATTAACCCTATGGAAACACTAAAGTAAAGACCAAATTGAGGTTGAACGCCAAGAAAGTGTATCGCTCACGGGGCCCTGCGGCAGGAAGTTTGTGAGTCACTGTGGGATTGCTGGTGAATTGACATTCCATGGCCGTCTTGATCACCATCCAAACCAGAGTGTCTTGGCTTTGTTCCTGCTCTTAGGCTGGTTCCTGTCAGCAGTGCTACTGAAGCTTCCTGTGCCGCTAAAGCCAATGGGTCCTCTATTTCTCCCCTGACTGCCTCTTTGAGTTCCATCTGACAGCGTGGTCACGCTCCTCCCTTCCTCCTTCCTCATGCATTCAGCAAATGTCCCAGAGACTCTGCTGTGTGCCGATGGCAGTTCTAGGCTTGAGATCTCCGTGGTAGACTTTTGAAAAAAGCACATGATCCTGGCTTTCTTCCCTTTTCATTGCATCGTCTTTGTTGCTGGGCCAGTTCTGAACATCGGGTGCCCAGCTCAGTCCTGGCCCAGCTTCTTTTCCCTCTAAGACACACCCTCCTGGCTGAGTTCCTTGGCCAGCTTCAATGCCATCTGTGGGATGATGGCCTGGAACTTTACATCTTGGGCCCTACCCTCTCTCCTGAGCTTCCAGCTCCTGTGACCAGCCACGTCCTTGGCTTTTCTATTTGCTAAGTGTGTAGGCATTTTAAAATGCAACTTTTGATTTCTTTCATTCAGTCTTCTGCCCCAGAATTCCCCTTACCAAGTAATATCATGGAAAGAACACTCCTCTCTTTCTTCATTTTTCACATTGAAAACAGCAGTTTTGTGAATCCTGCTTCTACAGAACCACTCACTCTGGTCCTGCTTCGGGCACTGAGGTTCCCGTCACCATTGGGTCAAAACCACTGCTTCTGTCCTGCCTCTGCATCTCTCCACTGTCCTCAACAGCTGCTCATGTAGCTTATTAATGAAACCCCATCAGTGGCTCCCTATTGGTCTAGACCATCACCCAGAATCCTTCCTGGCCTTGCCCATCAGTCCTGCATGCTCTGGCCCCTGCCCAGTTCTCTACTCAACACCCACTCCTCTGTTTGTGCTCACTGAGCACCATTCACTGAGTCCCTTCCATTTCTTGAGCCACATCACATTTCTTCCAACCCAGAAACTTTGCACTCTTCTGTTCATAGTGTTTGCCATCTGTCCTTTGTCCTATGACACACTTATGTATCACTTGTAAAGAGATTCTCTTCACTGTCTGCTTGGCTCCCAGCACATGGAGTATATATCCTTCATTGCCCTTATCAGGGCCTAACTAGTTGACTCCCAGGCTCCCTTCTTAGCATGTTCCCTGAGAGCTGAGACTTCATGTTTTTGTGTATTGCTGCATGTCATCCTAAGCTCTTTAGCTGAGACTAGAGAGGCAAGTGGATTCCAGCCCCAGGCATTGTCTCTGAAGCTCCTCTGTTACCCCTGTCTGCAGGACAGGTATACAGGGTTTCCTGCCTTCATCTAGGTTTCCTTTGAGTTTCTCCAAGAAATAGATAATTGAAGAATTTGTGTGTTCAAAATTATTTTAAAGTAATACTCTCTCTGTGGGGTAATTGCTCTAAGTCCACCAAAGAAGGACATTACTATTGTTATTATTTTGAGATATGGCTTCATGTAACCCAGACTAGCCTCAAACTTGCTATATAGCCCAGGCTATTCTTGAATTCCTGATCATCCACCTGCATTTACCTAGCAAGTGCTGGGATTACAAGCTTGGCTACCGTACCCAGAAATACTAAGATTAATTTTGTAAAAAGTTGATATTATATATTTTATTTAAAATTCTTTTTGCATTTTTTTGTGGGAGGCTAGTGTGTGTACATGTAGAGGTCAGAGGACAGCTTGCAGGTGTGTGAAGTTTCCTCTTTCAACTACGTAAGTTTTAAGGATTGAGTTGAGCTCATCAGGTTTAACCACAGGTACAAACCTGCCAGTCCATCTCACTGACCTCAGCATTTTATTTTATCATTTTGCTCTTTTAGACAGGGCTTCTTTGTGTACCCCACTGTGCTGGAATTCACTCTGTAGACCAAGATGGTCCCAAACTCAGAAAGATCCACCTGCCTCTACCTCACAAGTCCTGGGATTAATGGTGTCTGCCTCCATGCCCATCAACATTTATATTTTAGTTGGTGAAATATTGTATGCATTTATAACATAGAGTGTGTTTTTTTTTTCTTTTACTGTGGTGCTGGGGATTAAACCAAGACTCAAGCTTCTGCTCCCAGCCTTTGGTAGCTGAGCAGTCTGCCGTCTTTCGTTGACCAATCTTGCTAGCAGATCACTCACCTTCCATGATACAGTAGTCCCCCTCATATGAGATTTCCATTCCTGTAGTTCAACAATTCTATTTGAAAGAAAATTCCAGAAATGAGAGAAAGAATATAGTCACACAATTTTTATTTCAGTATTCACATTGTTAATCTTTTAGTATGCCTAGTTTATAAACTAGACTTTGTCAGAGGTATCTGTGTAGGAAAATCATGTGCTTTTGAAGTCGCATATTGAGATTTCAGGACTACATTGGAAATCTGGGAGCATGCTACCTATAAACTATGTGTATATAGGTACTTTATCTGATTTACTCCTTTGGCTGTGAGAGTCTCAGGGAATAGAAACTAAAACTTTTTTGGTTGTATCTTTGGAGTCCAGAAATGACAGACATTGAGTGTCTAGTGCTGTGTTACAGGAGAGTGCCTTCAAAAGTATAAATATGTGATAACCCTATCTTCCAACAGTGATCAGAAAGCTAATGACAATGGGAAGTCTCTCTAACATTTTGCAGATACAACACGGGTTTCACTAGCTTATTGCACAAATTCTATTTGGCATTATAATAAAAACCTAGAGCCAGATATTGGGGAAAAGCTGAAATACCAGAGAGATAGAAAAACAAACCACAGCCACTTCTCACCCTCAGGTCTGTCTCCAGGAATCCTCAGACTGCAAGTCTCTCTCTCAGTTCTCAGTGGAAAAGGGAAGTGGCAGGCCAAGGGGGAAAGTCCTGCTTCCTCCGGCTTTATCATTCTTTCCCTGTTCAGCTATCTCACTTCCCGATTCAACTTTTCCTAGTGCTAGGATTGAAGATACGTATCTCCAACTGTGGGGAACAGAGGCGTGGGATCATAAGTGCTGGGATTAAAGGTGTGTGCCACCATCACCGGGCTTTGTTAGGTCTTGAACTCTCAGAGATCCAGATGATCTCTGCTTTCTGTGTGATGAGATTAAAGGTGTGGGTCACTACTCCCTGACTTTCAGGGCTTGGCTCTGTCTTCTGATATTTCAGACTATTTTTATTAAATATACAATACATCACCACACCAGCTCTTCTACAATTTCCAGAGCAAAGACCAATATGTCTGTAAATGAAAGGCCCTTATTTAAGCTACTGAGCCGGTATTTTCCACCTAGTTTCTAAATGACTAGTATGTTTCATTGCTCAAGCAATTCTCCTGGTTGTGAAAGGTTGGAAGAGTGGGTTCTGTTTTTTTTCTCTTTCTCTTTTCTTTTTTGTGAGAAAGAATTTTTCTAGGGAGGCTTGGGTGTGGTCCAAGTCACTAAACTCTTGCACTTGCTAATCATATACTTTATCACAGAGCAATACTCCAAACCCTTGATTTTTAAGGTTTTCTAGGATTCATACTGATTATATCAAAATAGCATGTCAGATTTACATTTAAGTTAATTTGACCAAACCAAAATTGCCTTAAAAATACAGCTATCCACCTGCCGCCCTGGCTCTTCCTTATGCAGGAGGGGATATTATCAGGTGCCTCACCATTTCAGAATCTTGTAATATTTTTAAGACTCATTTAATTTATTTTATGTGCATGAGTATGTTGCATACCCACACACAAACATATGTGTATGTGTGTGTGACACGTGTGTGCCTAGTGCCCATGGAAGTCGTAGAAGGGATCTGATTCCCTGGAACTGCAGTTACAGATGGTTGTGAGCCTCCATGTAGATGCTGGAAACTGAATCTGGATTTTTTTCAAGAGCCACAAGCGTCTCAAACACTGGACCATCTCTCTGGCCCCTCCTACAATATTTTTGATATGTTTTGATATATCATAGCTGATGCCCAATGGTGAAAGCCTCTTGAGGTAGCAATATATCCCAGTCAGAAGCCTGAAATCTTCCCAGGTTATTTTCTCTTTGCTGTGCACAGACAGTCCTCAAGTTCTGCATATGGCTCTCGAATGTCTGTGGAGTCCCCTCTCCGGCTGCTTTTCCTCTAAGGAATATGCCCTTAATTCATATTTTCCTGCTTCCTTGCCAGCAGTGCATCCTCACCATGACATGACGCTGCATTCCTGTCCCTCTGTCCTCTGCACTCCCCCACCCCCAGCCTGCCACCTACACAGTGAGTCATTCTCTACCCTGTCAGCTTCTCCTCAAACGCAGAACTTCTCACTCCAGGCGGGACCCTCCAGTCCAAGCTGGTTGAAGTCTTCCATTTACTGGAGATGTCCCATATCCCTCAGCACTCCACTTTAGCCTCTGTCCCCGCCCCATCTCCTGAAGAGGTGCCACCTACTCATGGGATCTCATTAGCCTCTGGCAGGTCCACGAATGCAATGTGCCATCATGCCTGGCTTCCCACACTGGCCATTCTATCCCAGCCTCTGTCTTCTGGTCTCTCTGGCTCTCTGCTCCTCTCCGAATACCCGCCTGGCCACTTTGCCCTTATCTGTGTACTCACAGCCCTTCTGACTTCTGAGCCATTGCTTCCCACCCAACCACAACCATCTACTCACTAGGTCTCTAAGAGAGGCTTTTACTTCATGTAATGATTATGTGAGAATTATTAGCTAGTGTAGCCGGCCTCTTCAGTGAACGGATGCATGAACATGTAAACAAATGAATGTCTAACCCCAAGCACTGGACGTAGAGTTCGGTTGGTAAAATGCTTGCCTCCTGTGCAGTCCTTGCTTTGGATCCCCAGAACCATCTAAACCAGACATGGTGGTCCATACATGTAACCCCAGCACTCAGGAGGTGGGAAGTTGGGAGGTCATAAATTCAAGGTTATTCTTGACTGTAGTGAGTTGGAGGTAGTCTGGACTAGACGAGATCCTGCCTTTAAAAAATAAAATTTTGGGCACAAACTTTTCTTATCATTCTGTTAAGAAAGTTTCAATGGGGAAGTGGTTTGAATGACCATGGAAGTTTGGACTGCTTAGAGCAAGCATTTTTGCTTCATACAGGATCTCCCTCCAGGCTGCCCTCATCTCTTTAGAAGAGCCGGAGTTACAGGAATATGTCACCATTCTTGGCACTTTTCTCCTCGTGACACAATCCCTCCCCACCCTGCTTGGTAATGTAAAAAAGGCTTCCCTGAAGACACAGGAGAAAAGAAAGACACTGTGTCCGAGGCATTGTTCTGTGAGAACAAAGCTAGCTTCAAAGGTTGCATAGGGTCTGATTCCACTGAAATCACCTTCTCAAAGTGCAAAATTACCATGGTAGAAAACAGATTCGTTCTGTCCATCGGTTCTCTTAGGCTATGTTGTCCCCATGGGGGAGTCCTTTTTCAGCTTAACAATAACCCACAACCTTCGGACCAACTGGGAGTCCTTTTTCAATGGTGGAACAATCACACTATCCATACCCCCACCCCCAGAGGGGGGGGAACTGGTAAAATCAGAGTAAGGTTGAATTTTAGTGACTAGCATTGTACCAAAGTCACCTTCCTGGTTTCCATCCTGGTGTTATGATTGAATAAAATCTTTATCAGGGAGAAGTAGGAGAGAGGAGGGCACAGGAACTTGGTGCTATTTTTGCAACTTGTTGTGAATCTAAAATTATTTCTATCTGAATTTTATTCCCTTTTAAAGAAGCATTTTGTGAGGTTCGGTAGTAGAGAGTTTGGCTACCATACATAAAGCCTGGTTTCTTCTTTCACACTGTAAAACAAACAAAGAAAATGCCCAGCGCTGGGCTGAGGGTGTGGTTCAGTAGGTAGAGTGCTTGTCTGGTATACAGGGGTCCCAGGCTGATCTCCAGCAGGGAATGAATCAAATGTGGAGGTGCTCATCCATAGTCCCAGCCTTTGTGATGTAGGATGGGGGATCAGCCATTTAATATCATCAGCTACATGGTGAATTCGAGGTCATCCTGAGCTACTGAGACCCTGTCTCAAAACCAGAAAATAAAATTCTTAGCACCAGAAATAACAAATAAATAAATTTATTATGCATCCCAGAATATCTTACAGAACTTCCTCTTAAATTTAAGTTGATTTTGTTTATGAGTATATGGGAGTCGTATATGTGAGTGCAGTACCCATGGTGGCCAAAAGAGGGTTTGAATTCCCTATACTGAAGAGTTACTGCTTTTGTAAAGGACTGGAATTTGGTTCCCAGCACTAGTATCAGATGGCTCACAACCAAAAAAAAAAAAAAAAAAGCTTTATTTATTTATATTTATTTGCCTGGAACTGGGAACTGGAACTACAGACAGTTGTGAGCTGTCATGTGGGTACTGGGAATTGAACCCTGGTCTTCTGAAAGAACAGTCAGTGTTCTTAACTCATGAGCTATCTCTCCAGTCCCCTCACAACCACCTTTTAATTCCTGAAATTCAAGAGATTCAATGCCATCTTCTAGACCCCATGGGCACCCACACATAGGTGACATGCTCACACAAACACCTACAGGAAAGTAAAACTAAAAAAAAAAAAACAAAACAAACCACTAATTGTATGTTTAAATGCATAATTAGCAGATAGCTAAACTAGTTTTTTTTTTTTCATTAGCTGGATATAGTTATTATTACTTAACGGTAATAAATGTGACAGTGAGAATTTATGCAAATGAGTTCCTCTGTCTTGTGCTTGCTCTAAAAATTTGCTTTTATTCCCATTGCATTTTTAACCTCTATTTTGTAATTGGGAGCAAATTTGGAACTATTCAAAAACTTCTTGAGAGGGTGGATGCAACAATCCTGGCAAAGCCAAATCATGCCAGTCCTCCTGGAGACCTCCAGGCTTCTCATGCCTCTCTGGGTTTGTTTGTTTGTTTGTTTGTTTTTATTTTTGCTTGTTTCTCTGTGTGTTTTCTTGGCTGCTCTGAAACTCTATAGACCAGGCTGGTCTCAGACTCATAGAGATCTACTTGCTTCCCTATGGCAGGGCTGTTTCTGATAAAAGCCTCTCACCGGTAACTGCCAGGTCCATTCCCTCACTCCGGGTATTTCCCCTGAGGCCACCTCTTAGTCACCTGAAACCCCTCCCTCATCATCCAGTCCTCTTGGTGTCCCTGGTACCTGTCACTTTCTGATATAGTGTTCAACTTCTGGCTGGAGAGGTGGCTCAGCGGTTAAGAGCACCGACTGCTCTTCCAGAGGACCGGGGTTCGATTCCCAGCACCCACATGGCAGCTCACAACTGTCTGTAGTTCCAGTTCCAGGCAAACACCAAGGCAAATAAATAAATAAATAAAGTTTAAAAAAAATAACAATTTAAGGGCTGGAGAGATGGCTCAGAGGTTAAGAGCACTGACTGTTCTTCCAGAGGTCTGTCAGGTCATATGCTTTGTTTTGCTCTGGAGAAATTTGAACTCTAGGGGACAGGAATTGATTTTATTCTTAAAGATATCTCAGGCTTCTGGGTGTGTGTGTGTCTGGTATATAGTGAGTACTTAGTATTTGTGATTGAAACCAGGCCAGACTGAATTTTTAAAAAAGTAATGAGCTATTTTACCCATGCAGTGTGTTCCGTGTGTTGTCTTTTTCTGGTCGAAAGATAGACATTGGAGGGAGATGAAGAAGCAGGATTGTTTATTTCATTAAGCTTGGAGTTGCTTAATCCGGAGCTCAGGGACGGCCCAACTATACTCTGGAAGTTGCTTCTTCAGCAATTGCCCTACCCCAAAGGGAACATCTTGTTCCTCAAAGTTCCTTAAAATATCTCAGGTCTGGGTCACAGACTGAGGGGCATAGACTGCCATCCTGCAGCTTGGGGAGGAGACTCACCGGAACCCAGGGCAGGAGGTCTCAGGGACTGGGCCTGGGAGCCTCCACCTGGATCTGTGGGAGTGAAGGCAGAGACCTGAGGCTCACAGATGCTTTTCTCCCAGGAAATCCTCAAGGGTTTGGGCTATAAAACTTCCAGGTTTACTTTAACCTGTGGCTATTGTTCATCCACAGAGGTAACCAAGCAAGGGAGTAGGAGCTTTTCCTAGTAGTTACTGCACAGCTAGTCTGCTATATAAACAAGACTACCTGGGAAGTTCGTGCCCCTAAACCAAAAAAAAAGAAAGAAACTTAGGAGAAAATGTTACACAGGGTGAGGCTGTGGTAGGGCACTTGCCTAGAGTAGGTGAGGCCCTGGCTCTGTCCCTGGCATTCGGAGGATGGAAATCCTTGTGGGGTGAAGGTGGGTTACCCCTGCTTGGAGCTGTAAGTGCCTATTTAGTTTTGGAGAAAGCTGCTTTTGTTTGGATGGGTTTTCACTTCTGTCAGTTTACACCTGTTTGGCTTGTGGGCATCAACCACCTGTCCATATAGAACAGTGCTGAAGCTCATCTCTAGGAGTTTCAGCTTGGTGTGGGTGTCTCATGCTGTTGAGACATCTGCTATAAACTGTTTTTCTGACCTTGTGTACACTTTGAAAAAAAAATACAAAGAGGAAAAATGACTTCCTGCTTGGTCTAAAATTAAGTCGCACAGTAGTCAGCTTCACTAAGGCACTAGTCTACTTTTTGAGGATGGGAAGGAACAGTGTAGCGGTTGCTCTTCTTCAAGGAGCAACAATAAGATACTGCATTTCAGTGAAATAAACTTGTTTTGCCATTGGGCTGGCTCTTCCTCTCTTTCCCAGCTCAGAATGTGATTTTTATAGTTTGTACTGTAGGTATGTTTCCCAAGCGTTTTATTAAGAGTAACTGAAATCAAATGGTAGGAACTAGCCTGCAAGCATCTACTGGACCTCAGACAAATGGATTCATGAATGAATTAAAATGGAACCCTGTGTTTCGTGATGGAACCCCAACTTAATTTCTCTAAATAAGAGCCGAGGATTGCAAGCGCTTGGGAACTGGCAGGATGGGGAGGTCAGGAGGGTAAGAGAAACTGAAGCCCGAGAGCCAGAGGCCTGGCTGTGACATGGAGAGTGGCAGAAGGCACCCCACACTGGACAGAGAGGGGCCCTGTCTTGCACCTCATCCTGTGCACATTCTCTTTCCTAAAATCAAAGCCCAACCGATGTCACACAAGAGCTTTGGATGGTTTGTTTATCTGTTATTTTTGCCACCTGCTGTTTGCCTCTTATTTCTTCTTCCCTTTAAAAATCAGAAGTCAGTGTTTCCCCCATCTCCTAAAATCTCAGCAGGACATCGGCTTTCAAAGAATTTGGTGTCAGGGTCCCTTTAAGTCTTAAAACAATTTTTATACTGGTTATGCCTTTCTGGTTGCTGAATTAGAAAAGTAAAATGGAAAAAAAATTCAGATTAGGATGTACAAGCCCATGTTCCACTGACCAGTAGACCTGTGACATCATCACATGACATCAGCCTCTGGAAAATTCCTTCATACATTCATGAGATAATGAGCATGAAAAGGAAAATAACATTGTTATTATGAGAATAAGCTAACTTTTAAGGGCAAGTGTCCTTGGGATCTCTAGAATTTTGTGGACCTGGCTCTGAGAACAGCCACTGTGGTATTTTAAGGACTTTCTAGGCTGCATGCACAGAGAATTCCACTTTGATCTGGAAAATACATTTCTGGGTGGAAAAATGCAATTTGTCAATCTTGCATGAAGTCTTGGGTCTCATACTCATACTAATAAATTGCCTCCTGATAGTTACTATAAGTATAACCAATACAAAAGAAAGAAAAATCATAAGATTATTATTCAAAGATTTCCAAGCACACACATGGATGCTATTAAAATAGACTTTCTGGGAGAAGTAGAAAATCTTGGTGGAAAATTTCAACTCTTAGAGAAAAAGTGATTTTAGTGAATGATGATGCTATCAAAATATTACAAGAGAGTTTGGGGGTTAGGTATGCTCCAAGGTCTCTACAATTGCGTTTTATTGAACTGCTTAAATCATGAAAAAATTTTGCATTGTAGACATTAGAATTTTAGAGAGGATATATATATATATACATATATATGTATATATATATATATATATATACTTTACAAAATTAGGAGGAAGAAAACAGAAGATAAGGGATGTGAGATAAAGGATTCATTTTCAGAGAACTAATTAGTTGCTTCAGTCACCATACAAATGAGAAGTTTCATCATTCACCTGAGGGAAACTATCAGATATGCAGATATGATATGATATATATCAAATATGCAAAGACATGACTCTGGACCAAAGCCACTATACTGGGTGCTGTAGACCGTCAGGAACATTTAATTAAGCAATCCACTTTAGGATTTCCCTCCAGTGTGAGGAAAATATTGCCCATCTCAGAAAATAGCTGTAAGTATCTGTCACGTTCTCAGTGTGATATTTTTACAAAGAAAGGAAAAGTCACTCTTGAGAGTCATGGGACAGAAATGCAGTGTTGATTTTTCCCGTGAGGGACCGTGCCTAGTCAGGAAAACCCAGACCCCAGGGAGAGCATTCCATCAGAGTGGAAAGTAACAGGAATTTACCTGAACTCTGTGCGTGTGTGAGGGTAGCGGTAGGGGATCAGAGTTGCTCTCCCCACCCCCCTTACAACTTCTCCAAACATAATCCTCTGCCTCATAGTGCCCATGTGTCTATAGCCTGGCACAGTACTGGCCACATGGGTATCAGAATTGGACCCATTTCTAGGCCTAATGACAACTGTCTCTCCTATAGACAGTGATTTTTTCCTCCCTTTCATTTTTCAAGTTCACTTCATTAGTGACAAGCTGAGAATTTTCAAATATCAGAATGAAAAATTCCCTATGCACTAGACCAAAGGAAACTAGATAAGTTTGTTTGTTTTTAATTATGTATATGTTTGTATGTGGCTATATATGTTTGTGAGTGCAAGTGAGCCCAATGCCTGAAGAGGCTATATGATCCTCTAGAGCTGAGGTTGCAGGCAGTTACGAACTACCTGACATGGGTGCTGGGAAACAAACCATGGTCCTCTGTAAGAGTAATATATGTTTAACTACTGAGACATCTCTCCAGCATCCAAAATAAGCTTTTTAGGTAAAAGTAAGTTGTGGCCTATTTTTTAAAAAATGCATTATCTACTGCTTTTGTGTCCTAGAGATATAGAAGTTTACAGACCAACTACATAGTGCATATAGGTTTGTTTAAAAAAAAAACTTTTAAATTTTAAAACAGTTTTAGATTTTGTAGTAAAACTGTGGAAACAGCACTGGGGGGGGGGAGTCAGTAGGTTCCCCTGAGTTCTCCACTCCCAGAACCCCCAGAAAAGGTTGGATTCAACAGCAAGGCATGAATGTGTGATCCCAGCACTCCCAGGGTGAGATGAGACACATGGGGAATTGCCTGAAATCAATGAACCAGAAGCAGGCTGTACAGTGGCCCAAACAAGAGAAACTGTTTCACCAAGGTAGAAGAAGTGAATCAACTCCTAAAAGATGTTCCCAAGCCTCCATACACATGCGCCATGACACGCACTTGTACACTTCTGCACACAGTAAAGAATAAAGAAAATTGTTAGGATAGAAGAAAGAATCTCAATGCACCCCATCTGTACACCCAACCTCACCCCCATTATTAACATCTTACGTTAGTGTGATACATTGGTTATCAATGATGTTCCAATTCTGATAGATTTTTATTAGCTAACATTCAGATTTTCCTAGATTTTAACACCTGTCCCTTTTTTGTCCCAGAATCCTGTCCAGAATGTCACACTACACTTAGTCATCTGTATCTGTCTGGTTAGGCACCTCATGGTCAAACTTCGCTTGTTTTCTTTGGCCTGGGTGGCTTTGAGGATTGCTGGTCAGGTGTTTTGTAGAACATCCCACAGGCCTGTCTGATACTTTTTATATGGACAGAACAGGCTTCTGTGTTTCAAGAGAAATGTCACAGAAGTGAAGTTTCTATTTCCAGTATCCTGGGGCACATTCTGTCAACATGACCAGTCACTGCAGGCGTGAACCTTGACCAGGCTGGCAGGGATGGGCGTAGTCAGTTTCTTCATCCTGAGGCTGCCCTCATTCTCACCTTCTCCAAGTCATAATCTGCCTCCCTCCTTAAGGAAGGAGAATCTACGTAGACTAAACCTCATCTGTTATCTTCCATTTATTTATTCTGCCATTTTTATTTTAATTTATATGTGAATTGATATTTTGCCTGCATGTGTAACTGTGTAAGGGTGTCAGATCTTGGAATTACAGACAATTGTTAGCTGCCACTTGGATGCTGGGAATCAAACTCAGGTCCTCCAGAAGAATAGTCAGTGCTCTTAACTGCTGAGCTATCTCTCCAGCCCTTATTCTGCCATTTTTATCAATGCAGGCAATTTGGAACTTTATTGCCCACCTTGGTTATAGTTTGCCACCACATAGTTTGTGCTCTGACTGTTTCAGCCTTGGTCACTGGAAACTCTTTCCAGTGGTTCCTGCATCTCTTTGATGAGCCTCCTCATTGCTCAAATGTGCTTGGGTGTTGTTTGCTGTGTTTGTGACTAAACTCTGGATGGACATGATCATGCACACCTTTAACCCCAGGTCTCGGGAGACAGAGGCAGGTGGATCTTTGTGAGTTTAAACTGGCTTACACATTCCAGTCTAGCCAGAACTACACAGAGAAACCATGTCTCAGCCCCTCCCCCACTAAAAAAAGAAAAAGAAAAGAGTCTGAATAGACACTACCTTGGCTTTCAGAGACTGGATGAACGAAAGCAGCTGTGTCTGAGGTCCAGGGCTGCCCTGCTCTGGGTATCTGTAATATCTTCTCAGGTTTGATTTTCTATAGCTAGAACAATTTTTAGATTAATTTTATATTTTAGGCTAGAAGCTATGAACCAAGAAATAAAAGCTGGCAAAGCCACAGGTTTCTAGCACAGGACAACTTGTTTTTCTGCTTCGACTCCCACGAGTGTCCTTCCTTTCCAGGTCTGACAGAGACAGCAGTTTTCAGCTGTGAGGCTCACAATGACAAAGGGCTGACTGTGTCCAAGGGTGTGCAGATCAACATCAAAGGTGAGGGGGAGGTCAAGGCTCCCCATCATCATCTGGGGCTTGGGGTACCCACTGACTTCTTTGTAACAGTGGACAAAGTCCCTTCTCTCTGCTGTCAGTGCTGTTTGGGGGTGTGTGTGTGTGTGTGGAGACAGGGGTAATTATAAAGCCTACCTGTTTTAGTCTTGATGATTTAATACAGGTAGAACACACCTAGTGACCCTTGGCACATTAGTCATTGCCAAGCATTAGCTAGTACAGTCACTTAGCAAGGGAGAAAATAAGGGGAACCGTTACCTCTATAGTCACCTCCCCACTTCCACCTCGCACTTGTCTTCATTAACCCTTGAAGAGCTCCGAGGCGGCCCACTGGGGACCCTGGTGTGAGGACTGGTCAAATGAACCTGGTCCAAGTCTAACAAGAGGGAGACTTAGCATTGGAAGCTGAGAGCAAAGAACAAGAG
>PVIH01003930.1:0-39286 GCA_004025045.1 Sigmodon hispidus
GGGAGTGGGCTTCTGTTGTTCCTGATGCTCCATCCTTCGGGGAGTGGGCTTCTGTTGTTCCTGATGCTCCATCCTTCGGGGAGTGGGCTTCTGTTGTTCCTGATGCTCCATCCTTCAGGGAGTGGGCTTCTGTTGTTCCTGATGCTCCATCCTTCGGGGAGTGGGCTTCTGTTGTTCCTGATGCTCCATCCTTCGGGGAGTGGGCTTCTGTTGTTCCTGATGCTCCATCCTTCGGGGAGTGGGCTTCTGGGGATTGATCCTGGGATCTCTTGTATTTTACATGAACTGCTTAGACCGCCTAACCAGTTCTGTCAGGTGAGATGCTTTCAAACTCCAACTAAAAGTGGATATTTTTTAAAATCTCATATATTAAGAAACTCTCAGAAGTCAGGAAGCCCATGTCCTCAAGGGCTTTGGGCCTTTTCATCATCCTTGGGCACTAGCTTTCCCACTTATCCTGTTAAGCTGGTTTCTACTAGGTTCTCAGGATGTTCTACAGTTCCAAAGTCACATCCATATGGCATCCTTCAGAGACAAAAAGGAAAGGAACATTACCATGTTTTAAACCCAAGTGGAGTAATAAGGAGCACATCTCTGGGTTGCACACACTTTGTTCCAGTCACTGAGCTAAGTTACATTACTATGCATCTGTCAACTGTTTACTGTTCAAACTGGGGAAAATAGTTCACAGCAGATGAAGAACAGGAACCTTGTGCAACGTTTGACATTTTATACACACTCTTTACCCATTACTCACATCACAATCCAGAACATTCCCAGTATCCCAGTAGGACCCTCGAAATAAGTACCTCTTCTAAGAGTAACCCTCTTATTCATTTTGAAGTTCAGGTACAGAACTGTACAGCATGGACTGCATGCCCAGTTTATTCCACTCACTGTTATGTCATTGAGTTTGTTGATATTACTGCATATATCATTTTCCCTGTACTTATTTACTCCATGTAGCCACAATTTGATTCCTTTTTACTTTTGAGAGACATTCTGGTTCTTTCTAGTTTGAGGCTGTGAACTGCTGTGAGAATCCTCTTACCAGCTGGTGGACATGAGCCCTCATTTTCTTGGGGAATATGCCCAGGAGAGGTCTTGCCTGTCACACATCTCCAAGTAGGTTGAGCATCTGTGGACACTGCAAACATTTCCCAGTGTGGCTGTGCCAGTGTTTATTTCTACTCTGTGTGTGATGCCCAGATGCTCCATTGCCTCATAAATGCTTGGAAGTTCAGGATAGCTCTTCTCCTGGGTATGCCATGGTATTGCATCATGGTTTTGATTTCCATCTCTCAGATAACTAGCCATGTTAAGTTTTTATGTGTTTGCTGGTCACTTTGCTGTTTCTTTGAGTAATAATCAAGACTTTTACCTATTTTTAAACTGGAATGTGTATCTTTTTCTTGAATTGTCAGGCTCTTTGTAACTGTGGACACAAAACCTCTATAAATATATTATAGAAATCTGCTAGTATGTAGTTTGTTTTTCTTTCCCATCCTCTCCTTCCTCTTCCTCCTCTTCTGCTGCTGCTGGGATCAAGCCTTGAGGCCCACAGATACCAGGCTAGCTGAGCTATTCCCAGGCTGTACTTAAATCATCAAAGTGGCTTTTGATGAACAGAAGATTTTTTTTCCTTTTTTGATTATACCTTTGAATTTTTTTATTTAAAAAGTTTTTACAGGGATGGAGAGATGGCTCAGAGGTTAGGAGCACTGACCGCTCTTCCAGAGATCCTGAGATCAATTCCCAGCAACCACATGGTGGCTCACAACCATCTATGATGACATCTGGTGCCCTCTTCTGTATACTGTGTGCAAAATAAATAAATAAACCTTTTTTAAAAAAAAGTTTTTTCCCCATACCCACCACCGCTCCCCCTCCTTCGCTTCCACTCAGTCCTCCCTCAGCATTCCTTCACCTCATTCACCCCCCTCATCCATTCTCCAGGGAGGACAAGGACTCCCAAGGTGAGTCAGTTCAGTCTGGCATATCCAGTTGAGGTAGGACCAAGTTCCTCCCTCAAGGCTGAGTAAGATGTTTGTTCCTCTGTAGGGAATGGGCTCTGAGAAGCCAGTTCATGCACCAGGAATAAACTCTGGTCTGAATGCAAGAGGCTCCACAAACTGCCCATGCTGTTCAACTGTCATCTACATTTGGAAGGTTAATTTCTTTCCATGAAGGCTCCTCAGCTGTCATTTCAGAGCCAGTGAGCTCCCAATAGCTCAGGCCAGCCATCTCTGTGGGTCTCCTCCTCACGATCCTGATCCCTTTGCTCATATAATCTTTCTTCCCTCTCTTCAGCTAGACCAGGAGTTTGACCTGGTGCTTAGCTATGGATCTCTGCTTCTGCCTCCATCATTTGCTGGAAGAAAGTTATATAGTGGCAATTAGGGTGGTCATTCATTTGATTATAGGGGAATGCCTGTTTAGGTACCCTCTCTGCTATTGCTAGAAGTCCTAGCCAGGGACATCTTGTGGGTTCTTCAGTGTTTCCCTAGCACCGGGTTTCTTTCTAATCCCACAGTGGCTCCTTCTATCAATATATCCATTTTTTTTTGTACTCCCTCTTTGTTGCTCCTCCCACTCAACCATCTCCTCTCACAATTTGTTCCCACCTCTCCTTGCTTGCTCCCCGTTAAAATCCCAATTTACTCAGGAGAACTTCTCTATTTCCCCTTCCCAGGGGGATCCATGGATGTCTCCCTTAAGTTCCTCCTGTTACCTAGCTGCTCCAGGGTTGTGGATTGTAGCCTGGTTATCCTTTGCTGTACATCTAAAATCCACTTATGAGTGCATACATACCATGTTTATCTTTCTGGACCTGTGTTGCCTCACTCCAGGATAATTCTTTCCAGATCCATTCATTTGGCTGCAAATTTCAGGATTTTTTTTCCTGCTGAGTAGTACTCCATTGTGTAAATGCACCACAATTTTTAAATCTGTTCTTCAGCTGAGGAGCATCTAGGTTGTTTCCAGGTTCTGGCTATTATGAATAATGCTGCTGAGCAAATACCCTTGGGGTAAGATTGTGAATCCTTTGGGTATATGCCCAAGAGTGTATTGCTGGATCATTGGGGAGATTGATTCCCCATTTTCTGAGGAACCACCATACTGCTTTCCAAAGTAGCTATACAAGTTTACACTCCCACTAGCAATGGAGGAGTGTTCCCCTTGCTTCATATCCCCTCCAACATAGGTTGTCATCTGTGTTTTAGATCTTAGCCATTCTGATAAGTATAAGATGGTATCTCAGAGTTGTTTTGATTTGCATTTCTTTGATGACTAAGGATGTTGAGCAATTCTTTAAGTGTCTTCCATTTGAAATTCTTCTGTTGAGAATTCCCTATTTAGCTCTGAACTCCATTTCTAAATTGGATTATTTGGGTTTTGTTTTTTTGTTTTGTTTTGTTTTGGGGCTATAGTTTCTTGAGTTCTCTATATATTTTAGAGCTCAGTCCTCTGTCAGTTGTAGGATTGGTGAAAATCTTTTCCCATTCTGTAGGCTGTCGTTTTGTCTTATTGACAGTGTCCTTCGCCTTACAGAAGCTTCTCAGTTTCAAGAGGTCCCATTTATTGATTGTTGTTCTTAGTGTTTGTGCTACTGGTGTTATATTTAGGAAGTGAACACCTGTGCCAACACATCCAAGGCTATTTCCCACTTTTTTTTCTATCAGGTTCAGTGTAACTGGGTTTATTTTAAGGTTTTTGATTCACTTGGACTTGAGTTTTGTGCAATGATAGATATAGATCTATTTGCATTTTTCTACACACCACCATCCAGCTATGCCAGCACCATTTGTTGAAGATACTATCCTTTTTCCATGATATATTTTTGGCCTCTTTGTCAAAAATCAGGTTTTCATAGGTGTGTGGGTTAATGTCGGAGTCTTCAGTTCAATTCCATTGATTCACAAGTCTATTTTTATGCCAGTACCAAGCTGTATTTTATTACTGTAGTTCTGTGGTATAGCTTGAAGTCAGAAATGTTGATGCCTTCTGAAGTTCTATTATTGAACAGGGTTTTTTGGGCAATACTATTTTTTTCCCATGTGAAGCTGTATATTGTTCTTTTGAGGTCAAAACAGAAGTTCTTTTAATGAAATCTGATTCATCAGCATTTTATGTCAGTGTTTTTTCTTCCCTGTTTTAAGAATTTGGAGCCTATCTCAAGACTCTTGAGATATTTTCCCATATGTTCTTATAAAAGCTTGAGTGTTAAAATGTTGCTGTGATCTGCCTAGGGCTTTTATATATGGCATGACGCAGAGTTACTTGCTTAAGTGCATATATTTCTGGCCCAGCACCGTTATCTCAAAGACTTATTTTCCCCACTGAGTAGGGGAGACACTGTTGGGTGACAATGTGGGTGTGTGAATTTCTGTAGCTTTCAAAGGTGATTCTCCCTGAGAACTCATGGACCAGAAGTCTCACTTCCTCATTGTTACTGCATGGCATTGCTTTAGGGATGCTCTGTGAATGTGTTTCCTGTGCGCAGGACCCTGCCTGCAGCTTATCTCCATAACAGAGATGTCTGGCCAGCCCTGAGCATGGTCCTGCTGCCGACCTGCCTCCTTCTATGGGTTCTCTAAAAGATTTTAAAAAATTCTTCATTTCCTTTTATTTTATTACAAGTTTTACATAAAGCTGTTCTCATTCAAATATATTTTTAACACATTCCCCTCCCATACCCTGCTTCCCTCCCAAACTGAAACAATAACAGAAGTAAAAGCCGCTGTAGCTTTATAACTAGGTTTTTTGCTTGCTAGTGAAGTTCCTCAGGTCAACTGTGGTGCCCGGCAATTCTTGGCATCACTAAAGGCCATCACTTCCACCTAAATTTGGGAATTGTCAGTTCCCAACAGGATCCTACTGGCATTTGATTGGAAGTGCCCTGGCTATATAGGTCAAGATGGGAATAATGTTTTCCAGAATAGTAAAAGCACACCCTATCAGTTATCAGTTTTGTTTATTTTTAACCCTTTTTATGTGTCTGGGTGGGTACTCTGTCTACATGTATGTATGTACACCCCATGTATGCAATGCCCAAAGAAGCCAGAAGAGGGCATTGAGTCCCCTAGGACAGGAGCTGCAGAAGATTGTGAGCCGCCATCGGGGTGATGAAAACTGAAACCAGGTCCTCTGGAAGAGCATCTCTCCAGCCTGATTTTGGGATCTTTTAAAGTTCCTCGTTTGTTTGTTTGTTTCTTTTCATGCTATCATTAATGTGTTGCTTTTTATACGTCAGTCCTCCTCACTTGCTGTCAGTACACAGACATATTGAGCTCATATCTAACAATGCTTCCAAGTTCATTGCTCTCTTCCAGTCTCCTGCAGGCTTCTCTTGAACTCTTTGTGTTCATGGTGGCAGCATCTACATATGCTGCCCATTTTATCTCCTCTTTTCCTGTTGTGGTAGCTTAGTGCCTTCTTTTTATCTTATTGACTGACCCAAACAGTATGGTTTTGAATAGAAGTGATGGTTGGGATTTTTCTTCCCAACCTTAGGAGGAAAGTGTTCAAGTGTTCAGTATCTTAAAAGTATATTAGCTGTATGTATTTTTGTAGATGCCTTATGTCAAATTTAAAGAAATCTGCATGTATTCCTAGTTTGCTGAGTTTTTTTTTTTTCCTGTGACTTGATGTTGAATTTTATTTCTTTTTAAAAAAAACATCAATTGGGCTGGTAATTACATGGACTGATTTTTGGTGGAGGGAAGAAGAAAAGCTGAGACAGGGTCTCCCCATGTCTCTCTGGGTGACCAGGAACTCATAGAAATCTGCCTGCCTCTGCCTGTGTGTCTCTGGTCCTGGAATTAAAGACATGCATCACCACCCTTTAGAGCAGATTGATGGGGGTGGGGTACCACACTTCTGTATTTGAAGGGATGAGAGAACTTTGGATGGATGTCTCAATGTTGAGTCAGTCTTGCATTTCCAGGACAAGACCTCTGCCCCTTGGCCATGATAGTCCCTGCTGACATTTTGTGGAAGGATTTTGCATCAGTGTCCAGGAGGTGACTGGTATGATGCCTTCCTCTGTGGTGATGGTCCTATAAGGACTAGTGATGAAGGTTGTGCTTGCCTCATGGATTCAGGGCTGTTAAGTGCTCACTGCTCTTCCATTTGCTAGGAAAGTTTGACACTGTTTCATCTCTTAAGTGTTGGAGGACAATGTCATGAAGCCGCCAGAGCCTAGAGTTTTCTCTGTGTGAAGAGGCTGGAGTCGAGAAAGTTAGAATCTTGGAGGAAGAGCTGCTGCTGAGCTGAGGGTACCTGTGACCTCAGCCGGCTTTGCAGAGCTGAGACAGTCTTTGAAGAGAGGACCTGCCAAGCAAGTCACAATTAGGCTGCTTTATGAATGTGGAAATGTGCCAGTGGGATTCACACGCTAACCAAAGGAAGCCTCTGTTTTTCCATTCATAGGAATCACAGCATGTAGGGAAACTTTGAGAAACAGACACAAGCAAAGGAGCCAGGTGTCATCCCCCCACCTACCCCCGATCCCTGCTGTCCAAGTTCTTCTCACAGGAGCCATCTCCTTGTCATTCTCTGACAGCCTAGCTGTTCACTACATACACCTTTCCCAGTGTCCACTCGACTGCCATCAAGGGACCTGTTCAGCGCGAGTGTTATTGTGCCTGCTCCTTTTATCATTTTCATGGGACCTTTGTATCTTCTCAATGTATCATGAATATGAGGGAGGCCCAGGCA
This sequence comes from Sigmodon hispidus, assembly GCA_004025045.1. Taxonomy (NCBI): domain Eukaryota; kingdom Metazoa; phylum Chordata; class Mammalia; order Rodentia; family Cricetidae; genus Sigmodon; species Sigmodon hispidus. The sequence continues at coordinate 6,721 of PVIH01003930.1, forward strand.
CCAGGTGAAGGGGAGGGAATGCTGCCCGCACAGGATGCAGTCCCCAGGGCCTCTGCCTGGGTCCCTAGATGAGACTCAGCTCTTGGCTGGCTCATTTCAGTCCAGTGGCCCCAAGGATGACCTCGTTCTGCAGCCTCCTCCTTACATCACCTCCTCCGATGGGATGTCTTCTCTGCCCTCTCTCTCACTAGGCAGCTGGCTGGCTTTCTTCTCCACGCAGGCTCCTCGGCAGCACTAGGGCTAAAAGGAGCTTGTATGTTGCAAAGTTAGGATGAAGGTCTGTGTGACTGAAACATGGTGAGCGAGCAGAAAGGTGGTGTGAGCTGAGTGGGGAGAGGTAGGGAGGGGACCAACCACGTAGGCCTTGGCAGACTGGATAAGCAGATGGGTTTTATCCCAATCTCATTCTTTTTCTGAGTTAGCGCGGGGACCTGTCTGGGAGGCGCTGGAGCACACAGCAGGGAAGATGCCCAGACCCGACCCCTCTGAGGTCAGTAGGCATCCTCACCAACCTTTCCTCCTTCTCTTTTTGTTGTTTCAGAGGTTGTGTTCTCATCTTACCCTGGATTTTCAACCTCAGAGGTAGGAGGAACTGCTACTTGACATTTGTGTTTGTTTATTGTCCTTCTGGGGATTCGAACCCACGGCCTTACACTAGCAGGCCAAGCAGTGTCCTTGAGCTACACTTGCAGCCTCATCTGGATTCTCTGTCACCCGATACAGTGAAAAGTCTTATAAAGTGTTGCACTTGGATAGTTTCGGATAATGACAAGCACATTAAATAGTAATGAATGAGTTAACAGAGTGGAGACATTTCTTTAGGTCACACTAAGTGAGCAAGTGTCTGTCAGCCCTGTGTGTCTGACTTCTGGGGATGAGGTGAGGATACTGACCAGGCCCTGACCTCATTGGTCCACAGACTTGCTCCCATGCCTTCAGCTACTGTTGAGCAGAGTATAGTGAGAGCAGCTGCCTTGGGCAATAAACCTGGGATGGAACTCTGTCCCGTTAGTTACACTGCTGCCCAGATCCGAGCTTCGCTGTCAAAGCCGTACCATGTAGATTTTGTCAGTGGTGCTGGTTTCTGTCTCAGGGCAGAGCTCACTAATCAAGCTCACGGAGACTGATACATGTAGACTAAACATTAATATATCCATTTACGAGATGTGCACGTTTATGCCCATCCATTAAAAGATAACCACCTCCTCACAGATAGGACAGCGTGAGGAACTGTACTGGTTAGTTACAGCAGCACAACAAAGCCAACAACCACTGACCAACTTCAGTTGAGCTGAATCTCTCCTCCAAATTACTGCAGCTCGCAGGGTGGTCTGCTGGCTTTGCAGGCCAGCTGGGAGCTGAATTTCAAAAGAAATGGCAGACGCTGGCCTCTTCACATCATCTTTACATCCTGGTCTTTAACAACAGGGCAATTTCAGGTCTCAAGAGAGCAAGTAAGCATGGAAGAATGTGAAATTCCAATGTGCCACATTGGCCACATTCTGTTGTCAAAGCAAATTAAGAGGGGCAGGCTGGATGAGACCAGTGCTGATACTAACCAGCCCAGAGTTCAAGGTCAAGTTTAGGGATACAGTTCCCACGGACTGTTTCCACTTTTAGGTGCCATTCCCGAAGGAGGAAAAAGACAGTAAGCTACTCACACTGTGACCAGCTAGCTATAAATTTGGGAGTCCCCACAACCCCGCCCCCCTCAATAGAGGCCAGTGAACTGAGAAGGCTCATATGGTGAGATCTAGAAAGTTCTACCTGCAAACTTCTGCACCCTCCTCATGGAACCTAGCATCCCACCCTCCCAAAACATCGATGTACTTACCCACCAGAAAGCTCTTCTGAGCTTCGTTGAACATCTTTTGTAGAGGATCTTCTTAGATGCATGTTTGAGCTGAGAGCCCTGTGCTCATCCCATTAGCAGAATGGAAATGTGGTTCAAGGAACCCGGACTAACAGTCAGCCCACACTCAGGAAATTCCCAGGGCTTTAGAAGCTCAACGCCAGGAGCCTGGGGCAGAAACCAGATAAATTCTTCACCATAAGGCAGCCAATCTACTTTTAGGAGTGTAAAAAAAAAAAGCAGCTGCTCATTTGAGTGGGACACTCTGAAGGATCACATTGCAAAGGGACATTTATATTGTCTGGAAGGACCTGTGTCCGGGAATGAACCTTGGACATCAATGACAGTTGGCAGGATTGTCAATGCTTACACAGCTCAGTACCTGACAACATGGAAGGTGAATTGGTGATGAGATGTTCATGGGTCTCTCTCTGTTAAATTCAAATACATGTCCTTCTAGGAGAGATCCCGCCACACCCTCAGCTCAGTGTGCTCTGAGCCTGATTCTCTGTGGTTTCCTGGTCTGTGCTCTGCTCTGCTTACCCACTCTTGCCCCTCTTCTGACCCTGGAGGGCCCTGACAGGCCACACTCTTGCCACCCACTTCCTCAAAAGCTCAGGGAAACAAGTGGTGGTCAAGGAAGAAAATAATTATGTAACATGACCACACTGAGAAGAAACAGGGGGACAGTGGCTAACCCTTGTCCTTGGGGTACTGATAAGAGCCCGGACTGTGTAGGAGAGGACAAAAGTCTATGTGGTGGGGCCACAAGTATGCACAGCTGATAAGTCTCAGTCCAGCTCTGTGTGGCTCTTTATTTCAGGTCTGGTTGTAGAGGTCCTATGGTTTCTCAAAAAATCATTGTTTATGTGCGGAGGGATTGTCAGTCATGTGATGACTGTTCCCACTCAAGGGGTAGCCTCCACTACCTTATGGGACAATCACTTCTCCCTCTGTTGCCATGGTGAGGGAGCCTGCCTGCAGTCTGTGTCTAGAATATTGAAAATGTCATGTTTCTCTTATCTTTGTGTCTTGAAGGATAATGGGAGAGGTCAGCTAAGTTTAGGGTAAATTAATCTTCTGTGTCCAGCTTATCGATGGACAGCCCTTCAATGTGTATGTGCGGAGCTGAGCAGGGATATGACCCAAAGCTAAGAGTTACACGGGAGATAGCTGTGGGCCCCCAAGGAGTCCGAGGCAGCACCTCCAGTCTCTGTCATGGGGTAGAAGGGCAGAGGAGGCTGCTGTCTGCTGTCATTCCCCCTGCTTGGTCGGATTGCAGGGGTGACCTGAACCAGAGGAGTCTTGTAGGTTTCCAGAAAGACCGACCGACCGCTTGTGTTTCACCTAACTCTGGCCTGTCTCATTAGTGTGGCTTCACAAGCTGGCTCAGAAGGACACAAAATATTTGGCCCAAAGTAGTTGCTCCACACATGTTCGTCTACCGACCAAGGGGTGGGAGAGGGATTGTATCCCGATCATACACCTGGGACATTTGGTTTATCTTTGCCCAATATCTACCCTCTTCATGTCCTTAAGTGTTTGGTCTGGATAATCCATCAATTACATTTTCACACTTGATCCTTACAGTGGTCCTGAGGCACTCCCGGCTGTAGGGGGCCAGGTGCGACAGGTGACCCCGATGAGCCATCCTGTTATCAGGCTGAGCCTGGCTCAGGTTGGTCAGGACTTGGCTGTTGTTCCATTCTGAATAAGAACTGGGGACTGAGGGCCTGGGTGCTGGGAGTTCCTCCACTCGGTCCCTCCTGCCCCCCTTCTTCTGAACAAGGCAATTGACTGACTGACTGACCGATTGATTGATTGATTGATTGATACCTTTGTCAGTGTAAACACTTCTTCTGCCTTCTGAGGGAATTTCAGCTGAGCTGTGCAGAAGGCTGGCCAGGGCCACAGTGCCTCTGGGCTGGGACTAGAGGATGGGCAGGAGTCTCTGGTGTCCGCAGCATTCCTGTAGTTTTCTGTGGCCCCAGAGAACATGAAATTGGAACTCTGGATACTGGAGAATTAGCTCGTGTGACCTCAGCGAATGTGGAGTCAGAATTCTGACCTTTATAACCCCAGAGGTCTCTTTGGCCAGACTGTCTCACATAAATCTTTTCACCATACCCAATAGAAAAGCCATTTGGCTGATGCCAGCTTCACCTTTTCTTTTTCTTTTTTTTTTTTAAAAAATCATTATGACACTTTGACTTTTTTTTTTTCCTTCTAAGACAACCAAGATATGTTCACTTCCTCCCATATTTGAGATTCTTCCTGTGAAGTCGCTGAAAGCAAGGAACCAGACGCTGGCCCCACCTTTCCCAGAACTGAGATACCTTAGCCTGGCCTACAACAGGGTAACTGCTTTTGTTGTTTCCTTGGGGCATGGATGGGAGCAAGGGAGGTGAACTTCTCTGGCCTGAAGCCCAGCAATTTCTTCCCTGCATGCAAGTGTGTGTCCCTGGCTCTCAAGGCAGGGAAGATTATTTGGCCCTTGCCATGGTCTGGCCTCCTGCTAGGCACTGGCAGTACAGATATGGAAAGACTGGAGGCTGATGCTGTAGCTTGTTGACAGATGGCTCACTTAGCATGTGTGAAACCCAGGTTTGGTGCCCAGCATGGCAAAAAAGGAGGTGTGGTGGTACTTTCTGTGATCCCACCACCTGGGAGGTAGTGGCCAGAAGATCAAAGTCAGCTGCTTGGTGCATCTAAGGTTAGCCTGAGCGAGAGACTGTGTGCAAGAAAAAGCCATGGTCTTTCAGAGCTTGTCAGCGAAGACTGACACTAGGCAGGCAGTCACGATGTAGGCATGTTCGATGCTGAGGGCATATGCACCAGCACTGTGAGATAGCATGCGATGCTGGGTCTGACCTAATGTTTGGCCATGGGAAAGCGGGCCAAGCTTAGAGCTGAATCACTGGGTTTCATCAGGTGGAGGGGTTGGGAGGACACACAGGTTGAAAAGCCTATGTGTCTGACTTCAGCTCTTTCTTCTCTAGCTAATATCCAGATCTTGATCTCCTATAGGCCCCTTTTGTTTATTTTTTGGTGCTGGAGAGCACACCCAAGCTCTTATGCACAATAAACACGTGTTCTCCTACTGAGCTATACCTCAGTATTTTCCATTCAACCAAAGTACTTTTCATTTTTCCTGTGATTTTTATCTTTGACCTGTGGGTTCCTTGGGCATCAGTTAGTTAATTTTCAAGTCATAGGGCTCTACTAGGTATTTTAGATTTGTTGATTTCTAATTAATTCTCCTGCCAGGTAAACATGATTTGTGAGATTTCTTTCTTTTTAAAGTCTTTTTAATCTTGTTTTGATGATTGTTCCATGAGCGCTTAAAGGAGCAGGTATCTGCAGTTGTGGAGACAGTGTTGACAACCGTCAGTCAAGATAAGATATTGTCAGGTGTCACTACTATTCTATTAGCTTATCAGTTACCAAGAGCAGGGTTTTCAAATATCTACTCGTGGATCTGGGAGAGGACTCAGGAACTTGCTTGCTATACAAGCATGAGGACCTGAGTTCAAATCCCCAGCACTCACATAAAAGCCAGCCGTGGCAGCACATTCCTATAACCCAGGTGCTGGAGAGCAGCAGCTGCAGGTGGATCCTGGGGCCTCACTGGCCAGCCAGGCCAGCTGGAACAGTTCCAGGTTCTCGGAGAAACACACACACACACACACACACACACACACACACACGGGGGGGGGGCACAGGCAAGTGCATCTGCATGGGAAAAGAGAAAAATCCATGCACGGTCATAGTTTTGTTCTTTTCTACCTTTGGTTCCGTCATTCCCAGGGACAGCTGAATTTAGCACATGGCTACCTAACATACGGTTCCCTTTTAACTTGTGAATCACCTCCCTTTGCTTCTGATAATATTCCTTGTATTGCTGTCTCCTTTGATTCTAACATGGCTGATCACCTTCAAACGCTTCCTCTTCGCATGGTCTATTTCTATGCCATCTGTACTGAAGTGCATCCCTTTCAGACCGCAGAGATGGACCTTTGCTAGGCTTGAGGATGGTTCTCCGATGTTCCCATCTGCACCTGGCAGCCTTCCCCGAGGTCCCGGCTTCTCTGATTGATCCCATTAGCATTCCTGCCTCCCAGCAGGCTGCTGTCACTTGTTCCTTGGTGCTTGCCAGCCCAAGACAGAAGCCCAAGGTGGGCCCAGCTTCAGCCTCAGACAGCATTGTGGTCCTGCATCTCCAACAGAGCCATTCTCATGGTAGTGCTGCTCCCACTCACCCATGGCAGGAGATCCCTACTGTGCAGGACCCTGGAGCTTTCCTACTGCACCTCAGGAGCATCAAGTGCTTCTTCTCCCAGATGCCGTGACTGGGGGTTGGCTGTTCCTTCTGGGCAGCAGGGGCCACTGCCTCTCCTACAAGGGCAGCTGTTCTCCAGGCACACACTATGCCACACGGTGCCATGCTGCAAGGAAACTTTCTGTGGTCCTCTCTCATACACCATAACCACACCCACCAGGAGCCTCAATGTCACGCTCTGAACTTGGACATTACAGTCTTTAGCTGATTATTCCTTATGGCATGTGTAGTCCTGGCCTGGAGTCCAGGTAGCGCCCCACTCACCCTGGAGATGGCCTGCTTTCTTGAGAGTCCCCCAGGGCTTCCCCGAGACCAGAGTTCTCTGCCAACCTCAGAACAGTTGGGACGCGGCTTGCAGGCTTGTTCTTGTTGAGGTAGCAGCCCTTACATCTTTTTCCCTCACCATGACTGCCGTTATTCTGTATGATAATTAACTCCCAGAATGTGGTTATCTTGTCAGTTACCTGGTACAGACTATCAGGCGACATCTTGTTTTCATGCTAGCCTGTGCTTTACTTACATGTGTATCCTGTGCATCCAGTTATTCTCAGCACTCAGTAAATGAATGCTGCTCATAGCATACCGCACACACAGCTACCTGGATTGGATTAGTGTTTGGTTTACCAGAGGTACAATTTAAGCTCCAGACAGAACTTCCCTCTCTAAGATGTTCACTGAGAAGTGTTGTGTCAAAAGTCACTTTAACCCAATCTTTAACCAATATTTATTTAGCTCATAATTTGACTGTTATTTTGTATTTACCACAATGAAGTTGGGCAGAAATCTGAGATTATCACTGAAACCCAGCTGTGTTCCTGAGATCATTTGACTCACCCCATAGGGAACAACTAGCCTGAGGCCAGATCCTGCTTGCCAACCAGTCAGAACCCTGAATCCATGCCCTCCAGCTAGGGCTTGGCATCACAGAACATGACACTCACACACCCTGGGTACCACTCATCTTTCTTCGTATTTTACTTATAAACAGGATCTCATGTCTCCACTGAATTTATTTGCATTTCCAACTCCCACTCGTGATGCTTGGCTTTCCTTGTCTGGTTTGCCCACAGAGGCTCGTGCCATCCTGGGGACCATTACACACACCACAGGCAGCTCTGGAGTCTTCTCTGGACTCTAGCACATGGTTCACAGGCTTTTCATTGATGTGGTTTCAGCATGCTAGCTGTGTGTTCTACCACTGAGCCACACTCCAAGCCCAGCAAACTTTTTTTTAAAATAAAAGGCCAGATGATGTATCAGTCTGTTGTAGCTACTGAGCTCTGCAAAGGCAGTCTGAACATGATAGAGAAAGATGGTGAGTTACTGAAACCCGAGTGAGCAAACCGCTTGGTGCAGCCTCTGGACTCAGTGGCTTATATATTTTCAGGTCCACTCAACAATAGCATTTCATGATGTGTTAAAATTATACAAATGCAGGGGCTGGAGAGATGGCTCAGCAGTTGAGAGCACTGACTGCTCTCCCGGAGGACCAGTGTTCGATTCCCAGCACCCACATGGCAGCTCACAACAAGTCTGTACTTCCAGGCAAAACACCAAGGCAAATAAATTAAAAAGTTTAAAAAAATTATACAAAATCAAATTTCAGAGTTCTCAAAATTTTATCAGAAAATAAACATTCTATTTGCTTATGAACTGTCCAGGGCTGAGTCAGGAGCAGAGAGTCTGCCCCAACACCAACCCCTTGGCTCTTCACAAGAAGCTTTAGTGGTCTGTGGTCTAGAGAATCAAGTGCTGGCCTAGCTCAATGAGCAACCATGAGAGAAGTCCTTTGCTCCAGGGAGGATCCAGAGTCTGTCCCTCCCCTTGCATTCTGGCTTCTGTGTCCCTGCATCCAGCCCTACTCCGTGCTCCTCCGACACCAATGGCCCTGATTTCCCACTCCCCGGCTGTCTGCCTGGTCTAGCTACTGTGCTCAACAATGCTTTGTAATTTTTGTCATGCAGTCCAGCCTGGCCATGTACAGGGGCGCTGCAGTCCCTGGCCCCAGCCAGCCATGAGGTGTCCCTTGCCATAGCTCAGCTTTATTCCATTGATTGGGTCCCTGTTGTTTGGCCATCTTCACTCGATCCATTGGTGCTTGGAGATAATGGAGAGGAGTACCAGGAATGCTGCGATCGAATGCTAGAGGGTGAATATTTGCCATGAGTTTGACCAGTTACATCCAAAGCCAATGTCATGCCTACCCTCCAGGCTCTTTGAGACAAATGCTTCTGATTATTTGGCCACCAGTAGTTTTGGTACTGTCATATGCAGTGTGTCTAAGAACGAGATTTTTCAGCTCTTAAAGATGCAGCAGCGGGGGCTGGAGAGATGGCACAGCATTATGAGCATCTACATGGCAGCTCACAAGCATCTGCTACTTCAGTTCCAGGGAGATCTAGCGCCCTCTTCTGACCACTGAGGTCACTGCACACATGTGAGGCACAGACATGCCTGCAGGCAAAACACTCATACACATAAAATAACAAAGAATATTTTAAAACAATGGGGCACTGGTAACAGAATCTTTAGACGTGAAAGCAGAGTTGTCTGGGCCCAAACAGGCGATGGTGCAGGGTAAGGCACTGTCTGTTGTCTGTCACTCCCACATCTGTTCTGGGGCCAGCCTTGCTGGCCAGCATCGCCCCCCCCCACACCAGGTGTGAGCATCGACTAACATGTCTCCTGCCCTTGTTCCAGATCGGAAAGGAGGATGCTGTCCTGCCAGCAGCTCTCTTCCCCTCTCTCTGTGAGCTCGTCTTCCACAACAACCCTCTGGTAGTGCACACACGAGGTATGGTGGCCTCACATCTGTCCCCTTAGACGCTAGGCTAAACTTCCTGGCGGGGAATGGAGGCGGTTGGGGGACAGTCGTCTGCCCTGGAGGGTGGAGCACGGTAACACTGCTGAGCACCGGCTTTGCACCCGCTCATCCCAGCAGCAGCCATGGCAAACAGGCTCGAACCTCACCAAGTTCACCGTGGTTATGATCTGCTCAAGGTCCCACAGGCGGAAAGCTGGGAATGTTTAATTCTCTAGCCCTTCCTCAGGTCTATAAGCTGCACCCTGGCTGCAGAGCTGTGTGGTGTCATTCCCATTTCTATCTGGGGTTGGTACTGCTACAGCAATAGCTCTGCAGCATTCTGAATATGGTTCTGTTGTGGCGCTCCACCGTTTTCTGGCCAAGACCTAACAGCTGGAGGTGCATTAGAGTCCTGGGCCTTGCTGCCCTTTGTCACCTTGGTCTCTGTGTGTCACTTCCCTTACGTATAGATTAGGAATAATATGGCACTTACTTCCTAGGGTTGAAAAGAGAAGTACAATTACACGAACACATACAAAGCAATTTGAACAGTGCCAGACACACAGTGAGCCCCAGGAGACACTAGCTAAGCGGCATCTTCTTTTCCTTCCCATCCCCAGGGATCCCACCACTACTAAAGAGCTTCCTCCAGGAACGCCTGGGCATCCGCTTAGTCCGAAAAAAACTGGTAAAAGCCAAACATCATATTTTGATGCCTCGGAAGGAATCACGAAAGGTAAGCTTTCCAACAGGACCCTGGCCCCGGGGAAGTGGAGCCTACTTTAACATACACACTAGCCTGGGCATAAGAACACCCCTCCCCAACCAAACCTGGAACATCTCTTTCCATGGACCTCTGTGCCTCTTTTCCTTGTTAGGTGCAGCTAGAAGAGATGAGAAGACAGAGCAGGGAGAATAAAGAGCCTTGGAGGCCACTCAGTCACTGACCCCCTAGCATTACAGAGAATATAGGGCCAGAGAAGAGGTGTGGGAGAAATCAGTCTGGAAGACAGACCCGGCATGGTCTGAGTTTTGATCTCTAGGCAGCTGGTGTCTCAAGCTCTGCAGCCTCATTGAGCTGCTACAAGGAGGCGTGAAACTACCATGATGGGCCTGAGCCCACAGCCACACAGGTTCCCAGCACACATTCCAGCTCTGAGTTGCCAGAATGAGACACACAGCCCCTGCCGTGGGCAGGCTGGGTTCTCTCACCCCCAGCAGGTTCTTAGACTCACCTCTGGGGACCTTGAGTTAGTAATTATCATCCTCTTGGTCCAAAGGAATTTCAAAAAAAAAAAAAATCTGTGAAAAGCTCCTGTCTCCTAATGCAGACATTGCTGGTCCCCAAGGGTAGGCACATCTGTCCCTTGCCATCTGCTTTGTGGCTGCTTCTGTCTAACCAAGCTCTTACTCCCTCAAAGGAGAGAGCAGGGTTTAAAGCCAAAAATAGAAATTCCTACTATTTCTGAGAAGCTACTACCTCCCTGTGCATCTGCCATCTGAGTAGGGGAATGCTAGTGAGCTGAATGCTGGGTCCTGGCCTCTGTCCACGACTGGTACTCCATAGAGCACTCATACCTCCACCCAAAAATTCGGGCTCAGAAAGGTGAACCAGCTCACCAGATACAAGCTGGTGTGGGATTCAGGGTGCCCCTCGCCCCTCCTCCTGTTCAAAGTTCTGAGCAATTGAGGTCTTGGTGAACACAGTGCCAGCTTGTGAGGAACAAGGCAGCAGAGTACATCTGCACACACCGCTCAACCCCAGCACATGGCTTAGGCCTGAAGCCAGCTGGGAGAGCAGTCTGTCTGCAGGGTCCAGAGAGGTAGAGCTACATATGCAGGTCAATCCTGGGACCTTTCCTCCCTCAACTCCTGAAGTTGGACAAAGGCTGCAGGCCCTGCTCTGGCATGGGCAGGAGGAGCAAATGGAGAGCATACTCAGTGGGCTTTTCCTAGACCAGCCTACGCCCAATGACAGGGGCTGGGCTACCAGTGAGGCAGGGATGAGGACTGTCAATTCAGCCAGTGGGAGGGGCTGAGAAGTGGCCCTCCATCTCACATCCACTGGTAGATGGAGGAAGATGCTGCCCCTCCCTGGGTGTGCTAAAGCCTCACTGTAGACTGCCTTTCCCCTGTGACATGGATTCTGAAGAAGATCCATGCCCTCCGGCTTCCACTGAAACATGGACCCTACACATATCAAAAAGGGCAAAAATTTCTTAAAATGAAACTTATTTTTAGAAAGGAGTGGTCCCCAGGTGTTGGATGCGAGTAGAGGCAGGACAAGGGGGTCTGTTTCCAAGGAAACAGCTTCCAGGGATCCAACTGTGCCTTGGCACACATGCTCCTAAGCAGGCCTAGGGCCTTTGTACTCCACTGATCAATCTGTGAAAGTAGACAAGGGGGTACAGCCAGCCCCGCCTCCCTGCTGCCTACCCCACCCCCAACTAGGGGACAGTGGAGAAAAGATGGTGACAGGAAAAGCAGGGCCACCCTCATCCCCTACAGGAATCCCCCAGAAAAGTGAGAGGGGCCTGGTAGATCCTGAAGAGTGGCAATGCCAAGGGCAGAGTGAGGTCAGAATGCAGCTGAGGATGATGCCCAGGACAATCATTTTACCTCTCTGCCCCTGGGAAAGAAGCTAGTGGTCCTTAAGTCACTCATAAAATTCACACATGTGTAACAGTGTGTGGGGGGAGGACCCAGTTCTCTGCTTGCAGGCTAGCAGCAACAGCTCTCCCCCACTGAGCCACCATGGTGGCTTAGAGTGATGGGCCTCCTGCCTCCCCAAACTACATTCGTAACTAGAGAGCCAATCTAACCCAGCCTTTCTCTCATACAGGTGAAAACTCATGTCCCCAAGATACCAAGGCATTCTCTGGTCCCCCATCACCTAAGCATGATCACAGACAAGTCTCCCTCAAGTCTTATGCAGGAGCCAGAGCCAGGAGCTGAGGGGCTGTCCTCCACCGAAAACACCTGTCATGAGGCACTGCGGGCCACCGAGGGCTCAGAAAGCCCTTCCCTAACTCACAGGACCTTTGTGCCAATGCCTCCCATCTGCTCCGACTCCACAGTACACAGTGAGCCGGGCTCGCACCCGAGCCGTACAGCTGGCCTCTTGAGCCCAGACCACCCATCAGACGAAGACGCCAAGAGTACGGAGTCCATCTTCCTGACCCAGGTGCCTGTCCCCAGCTGCCTCTACCCCTGGCTGCAGCGCCCACGGGTTCCTATGCTGAGCTACCAGCACTGCTGTGGGCCGGCAGCCCAGGACAGGCAGGGACCCTCTCTGCTCAGGGGCTGCACAGGGCACAGCAGCTCAGATCCCACAGGGATGTGGTGCTGGCCCGTTTGCGGAGGCACGTCACTGTTCCTGCCTTTGCTAAATTCCCTAATTTTCATGCTGCCCTGGGTCCTGGGAGCAAAGATGGCTCTTTCGAGGTCCCTGTGGTCTAATGGGAAAGCTGCCCGGAGCAGAACGCCATCGGTACTGAGACTGGGGGAACCCAGGGACCGGAAGGGTGCCTCTGTTCCAAACCAGGAGGGCTGGGAGAAAGGTCTCCTTGGAGACGTTCACAAGGTGGAACCATGAGTATCCAGTATCGTGCAGTAGTACGTAGAGCAGTGGTTCTCAACAGTGGGTCATGACCCCTTCGGGGTTGAACCTCACATGGGTCGTCTAAGACCATCGGAAAACACAAATATTCACATAATCATACACTAGCAAAATTACAGTTATGAAGTAGCTACAAAAATAATTTCATACTTGGGGTTCACCACTACACAAGAATCTGCATTAAAGGGTGGCAGCATTAGGAAGATTGAGAACCACTAGAGTAGGGAAAGGAAACACAGATTGAACACCCTCAATCTGAATGGCTCAAATCCCAAATGCTTTGAACTGGGAATTTTTTTGTGTGCCAGCATGTCCATAAAAGGAAAATTCCACATCATGAAATCTTGTTTCATGAATAAAATTATTTAAGGTTATATGAAATTACCTTAGGGCTATGTATATAAAATATACATAAAATAGAAACAGACTTACCATGTAGACATGGGACCCATGCAAGCATCTTGTCATGTAAATATTCTAAAACATAAACATTCTTCCCCCAGGCATTTCAATAAGGACTGTTGGACCTCCATAAGGCTAGAAGACTTGGCAGGGTCTCCCAGAATGTCCCTACATGGAATGTCTCTGTATTGTATAAAACCATTTGGGTGGGCCAAAATGTTCCTGGATTACCTCAAAGCAAGAGTAAAGAATACAAAACACGGGGCTGGAGAGATGGCTCAGCGGTTAAGAGCACCGTCTGCTCTTCCAGAGGACCCGGGTTCGATTCCCAGCACCCACATGGCAGCTAACAACTGTCTGTAGTTCCAGTTCCAGACAAACACCAAGGCAAATAAATAAATAAATAAAGTTTAAAAAAAAAAGAAAAAAAAAAAGAATACAAAACACCCTCAGCATGGCCTTCAAAGGTCCTTCTTTGTCAGCACTCTGGCTACATTACTCTTTAACATGTCCTGATATTCCTTGACTGCAGCGGCCATCCTTTGTCATAGCTTGTGGTCCAGCCCTCCTGCATCTGCTTTGTGTAGGAAGCTTTCCTGTGTCCCCCAAGAACTGGCTCAGACTAAGGCACCACTTCCTATGGAGTTTTCTGGCTGGCTTCACATTGACCATGCCTTCTCCTCTTGGCACACATCACCTATCTGCCTGCCTCCTCCATGTCCGCTCTCCCTGGATCAGGGCTGTGTAGAGCCCATGTTGGGGTTCAGCAGGGAACAAGTGCGTGTGTTTTCTTTTGGGCACAGGTGAATGAGCTACCACCCTCCACCGCCCATAGGGAAAAGTCAGAGGCAAAGGACAGTGATCAAAAGAGACCAGTAACTGCACCCAGAGAGGCAAAGAGGACTCGGAGGAAGCAGCCATCTGCGTCTGTGCCCAGCAAGTATGATGGCTATGAGGAACTACTCACAGCCAAGCCTGACCCGGCCTTCGTGGAACCAAAGGGTATGTCGGGGCCAGGGATAGCCGACAGCCCCAATCAGGCCATGCCAGGTCAAGGTTGGTGCTGCCTTCCATTTGAATGTCTGTCCGGGCTTTCTTAGGGCTTGGCAGCACCTCGATCCTTTGCTGAACCTTCACTGCTCTGGGGTCATGATTTTTTCAAAGACTGACTAGATTAGCCCCGTCGCCCTGGGTGGGAAGTTGCTCACAGAGAAGGGTTAATGACCAAACAAAGCCAGGTCCTGAGTTCCCGCCCACCTGTGTTAAGGCCCAGTAGACCATCCCAAACCCTCCCTACCAGGTTTGAGGCAGCAGGGGTGGTGCCCTCTCAGCTATGATTTTATTTACTCTGGTGTACCAACAGTATCTGTGCCTCCAAAAGAGCTGCTGGGAGCTGGTCTCCTGGGAGTCACCCTGTCATGTGACCCCCTGAGTTTAAGGAATCGCTGTGAGGCCCAAAGTCTTCCCACATCAGGCTCTGAGCTCATGAGGACATTTCACTCAATGAATGGTGAAGCATGAGGCAGGGGAGCAAATGAGAGACCTGGGGATGGCTTTCTTGGGCTTTGCAGTCCTTTTCCTAGCACTGAGCAGGGTCAGCGATGACACCTGTTGCTGCCTTCTCTGCTAGGCATCCAGAAGAATGCACAGGCCCTGCATCGCATGCTGAAGCAGCCGCTCATCTGCCGTTCCTCCAAGCCCAGGCTGGACACTTTCCAGAAACCCTATATCCCAAAGGAGAAGCGGGTAAGCACCCCAGACTCTGCTTCTGAGTTCTGAGGTCTCCACAGGTCCACCTTGCGACTCTGAGGCCCAATTCCCAGCACTCCCTACTGCCCTCTGCCTGTCGCTATGAGTGCATGAAGTGACAGATCTCCTTATCTTGTGCCAGGCTGCGAGAATACCAATCCCACCCCCACGGAAGACCCGAGCGCAGCTGCTGGATGACATCCTCATTCGCATGCGGGACCCTCGGAACGTCACTGAAGCTCCGCTGGGTATGGCGCCTCTGACCCACCAGGGCTGGTGTTTAGCAGGGAGGGATGGTGCGGAGCTGAAAGGGAGCTAGGGAAGCAGGGAGGGCTGTGGGAAGCAGGAATTTCCAAGCTGTCTACCGCGTGTAGGGCAATCAGGCAGGAGACTCTCCCATATCACTGGGCTCCTTTGGGTCTTGAACTAAAGCATGACTTTGCACTGTCGGGGCTGGACCGCTTCCACCCACCAATATGCTTTGTGCATCGCTGGGCCAGGGAAACTGAGCGAGCCGGGCACGGTCCTTTCTCGTCCTTGCAGGCGCAGTGCTGCAGCGGCGTGCGCAGCAGCGCCTGGTGAACCAGAAACAGTACCGGGAGGCCAAGCGGCTGCTCAAGGAATTTCGTGCGCGCTACAAGCAACTGGTGCGCAGCTCGCTGCGGACTGTGTTCACGGCCAGCCCGCCGCCCAGGCCGCCCACCAGCCGCGCGCTGAGCGCGGGCCAGCCCAAGTTAGGCCGCTTCCTCCAGTTCATGGACGAGTTCTGCCAGGACCCCACGGCCAGCGACTCGAAAGAGTAGAGCTACGCACCGCCCTCCCCAGGGGCTCTGTGCCCTGGACCGTGCCCAGCCCTGAACAGAGCGGGCTTGGGTTCCATTTCGCTCCGTCGTCAGCATGTGGAGCTCGGCAGGACCCCGCCTCCAAGCCCGGCCAGGCTGCACCTGGTGGCTGGCCCAGTGGCAATAAAGAGTGGTGCATAGAGCAATACAGTGGGTGCCACACATTCTTCTTGGAAGACAGGCCAGGGTCCCAGTGGTGGTGTTACTAAGGGAAAAAATCTCCCCTGATTTCTGCATTCCAAGAGGGCTATGATAAACCCATCTGAGTCTGTCATGGCAACTTTGGTAAGCGCTGAGACAGGAGTTAGCATAGAAAGATCAGAAAAGTTAGGTGGGCTGTAGCCAGCAAGAGGCAGGGTAGCAAAGCAGAAGGCCAGAGGCCAGATAGATAGATTTCCTGTGAGGGTGAAAGATGGAATCCTTTTGTGATAATGGCTGGTAAAAGGGGCTGAGGGAGCATTATTTTCCCACGACACAGTCTGAAGACAAGAACACAAACATCTGGGCTGGGCAAGCACCCAAGTTCACAGTAAAGCCAAAGGTCTATGCTGTGTGGCACCTAAGATTCCTCCCTTGGGGACGTCTACTTCAGATCAAGGTAGCAGATCTGCAGTCTCCAGGGTCCAAGAATGCTTCTTAATACTCAACAAGGCAGACTCCCCAAATCCAAATTCCAACCATTTGCTTATTATTGAACTCCATTTCACAGACTCATGCAAATAGCTAAGAGCTTATATTAAGCTATGATCACACCCAGACATACATGTGCATGTGCCACAGGCCACACCAGGTTACTAGAGTACTGTGGTCCATTCAAATGCCTAACAGATGGGTAATGCAGTGACCACAGCAGCAGCCACATGTGGGCATTTGCAGTTGACTTGCTGATGGGAGTTTGTTTCAGGAGTTCCAAAGCATCATCCTTCCTTTGTTAGGAATAGCCATTCTGACAGCCATACTGCCAACCTCCCATGTTCTACTTCTGGAGACCCTCCTAGACTGCTCCCTTCAGCTAGATGTGTTCATGCCACATTCACACACATACTCCCTCTGTTCCAACCCAGTAAGGAGCCCACTCTCTGAAGGAGAGTCCTTCCTTCCTTGGCAGTGTTAATGGTTATGCTGTCATGGACTGTAGCTTGTCTGCCCAAGTCCCTCAGTTCATGGTAACCCCTTAATGACTGTGAGGGAATTCCAAAAGGGGCACAGCTGTCTGGGCCAAGTGCCATGCTAAGTTTCTGATCATTCTGAATTCTTTACTTTGCCTTTTTACCCCAGAAGCTGCTTTCATAGAGAGCAGAGTTCAAGTATGGCCCTCTTTTCCATACATGTAACAAAATGCTGCAACTGAACCCCAGCAGGAAGCCACGTGTAGTCCCCAACTGCTCTCCTAAGACTAGATGAGATGGCCTTTGGCCAGGTGAGTGACCTGAACCATCCCGCAGCTGCTGGCAGTCTTCCAGGTTTGTTTCCTTAGTTTAAGAGAAGCAGGTTAACATTTCTATATTCAGTGAACTCACTTCAAAGGTATTTTTTCATGACTTTCTGAGCAATGGTTCCCAAAGAAGAGTATTTTTAACAACCATAATTCGAAGTACAGCCATAAGGTGTTAAGGACAATGGCATCCCACAAGTCATTCTTCATTCAAACTCATGTCTTCAGAGAAGAATGGTCAAGGTCAGGAAAGTAGAACACATAAAGAGATATACTCATTCCCTGTGGAGACCCCCCACCCCCACCCCTGTGCCTTTCTGCTCATTTTGAATGCCAAGGTGAGGCCTTCCATCCCAGGCACCTCCCCACCCCAGAACAGCACCCAAACAAACACCTGCCTTAAACTTAATCCCAGACGCAGCTCTCTAGAGACTAACCAGAAGTAGACTGTTTGCTTTCATGAATCTGCTTTACTGCATTTCCAACTTGGGCCTCGCCTGAAACAGGCAAATACACATTGAAGAATGCACTTTGGTACTTTTTAATGACACATTGATTCCACACCATTTCACTGTGGTATAAGCATCCCTGACAGGGCATACCCAAGTCCTCTGTCAAAAGGCTCTTTATGAGTCAAGGGGGTACAGACAAGCAGTGGCAGTCCAGCAGGATGCGGGGCCCCTTCTCTGATCCTAATGTAAACAGGCTGAGTAGGTCACACCCACCAGACCACAAGGAGCTATAGCAGGTTGTCTAAAACCCAACAGACAACCATTTTATATTTCTAGGTGAAAAGGTTCCGCTCTTGGCTCTTAAGACAACTATATCTGTACAGTTAAGAGTAAACAGTGTATCAGGCGCAACAAGAAAGGGGAGGAACACCCACTAGTTGGCATTTCAACCAGTCACTTCCTGTCTTGCATAGTATCTGTTTTCTTGCTTTGCTGGAAGCTTAGGGCTGATGGTCATGTCTGATGCAAACTGGGGTCTGCCGTGCTGCATTGGTGGCACAGCTCGGAGGGCAGTGCCAGCTAGGGGGAACTGACTGCTGCTACAGGCATCTGGACCAGGAGGAAGCTACGGCCTGCACAACTGGACAACTGAAGCCTACACTGTCTGTGCTCAGCAGTAGGGAAAGGAGATAAGCAAGCCTGACCTTAGCATGGCTTTGACGAACTCTGAGACACCAGAAAGGGAGACAGCCTGTTCATAGCCTAAGGTCAGTGCTCATACATTCCTGGCAATAAACTTAGGAAACAGAAAAGTACTATCCAGACCCAGAACCATCTGCTTATGTGGGCTGGTGCTTCCATCATCCACTTTGACAACGTGGTAACCTCTGTTATCTACTCTCATCTACCAGCGGTCTTCAGAATGCCATAATGGATAACCACAGGGAAAGGTGCATTCTAGGTCATCAAAGAAAATCTGTGCAGCAGCCTAATCCTCCAAATCTGCTCCTCAAACCCTACTGGGTCACAGGAACTTTAACCAGTTCCATTTTCTCTAAAGGAGCATTCTATGGCTGATGAGGAAAGGGCTGGCTAAGAAAGGTTTATGACCCTAAGGAGTTTGATTTGGAAAGAAACAACAAAGGGTATAATTAAAATAACTACAACAAAATTCCACTCATTACTTAGCTCAGACTACAGGGTTTTCCCTATTGAGTATCCTATATATTATGGGTGTATTCAGGGGATATAGGTACACCTTAACTGAAATAAACAAAAGAAAAAGGCATTCTAAAACTGTCACGTGACTATGCCCTTCATTCTCAAACTGTGTGACTCACTATTATTCAGCTCTAGAGAACAATAGCAGAAACCACAGCAGCAGCTCCTCCTTGGAAGTGTGGCTGCGGCTGGTCCAGCTTTAGCATCCCATGAGGAGGAGCTCGTCTACCCTCTCCTGATGGCTCTCCACTTCAGTGACAAGCCAGGAAGAAGAAACCCCAAGTCACTGGCAGCTCTGGTGAGACGCCAGCTTGGGGAATGCACTGGGAGGTCACTCGTGAAGACTGGGCTTCTCTGGCCCTATCAGTGATCCAGACCTGCCTCATTTCTTGGACTTGAAATAAATGCAGCTTCTGAACAGGGCGACTGTTCTATAATCACTGCTGGAGAAAAATCCATCCTTCCCTGGAAAAGTTACTTAGGAAATGAGGAAAGGAGTTAATCAAACTCATAAATACTGGTGAGGTATAGGAAATGTTGCCGTTGACGGCTGAGTGCTAGATCTCCTGAACAGGGCCACTGAAGAACACTATTATAGATGAAATGGTCTTTCAAAGATCATTAACAAACTCTCCAGCCAACATGTCCACACACTGCACCAGACAAGTCCCCATCAGGGACTGTCCTGTGTCCAGCACAGGGTGGTGTACTCTAAGAGCTGAAAAGTGCCTACTGAGTGACCATAGCCTCAGTCACAGCTTCCCATTTTAGTGGCTAATTTGTAATCAGATAATAATTCAATGGCTTTACTCTCTGAGGGGCATTTCACCTTAAAAAAAATAATTTAAAAGAGACACTTATGATCAGTTCATCCTCCATACAAAAATGTTTGGGGTTGTTTTGTTTCTTTTAATTAGTGAGGTCAATTAGGAAAGGATTATCAGACAAGCCTTAGTGACACTTTTTTTTTTTTTTTTTTTTAAAGAAACAGAGATCAGTTGCTGGCTAAATAATCCCTGATTTATACCAATCCATCAGATCCAGATGCCTTCTTCCAACAGGTACAATCAGCAGCTCATGAATGTCACTCAGGAGAAGGGCTATCAAACCCTTTTAGAAACAACACATCTCTTGACGTCCCATCAGAAAGACTCACCCTCCTGTTCCTCATCATTTCCTCTTTAATAAGAAACAAAGCAAGCAGAATGCGTATACGAAAGGAGCACTGGCAGAAGGTGGACGATTTGCAAGGTGAGTAGGAGTGGTGAGTTGTGACAAGTATTTATCTTGTGAAATAGTATCTTTCACTTTCTAGCTCAGAGACCCTCCCAACATTCTAGTCCCCTTGTCTCATTACTACCCTAAAGAGGAAAGCACCGAGATGGGGATTTTCAGAACAGAGTGCTCAGGTCTCAGTGTGAACATCCTGAATGCAGCACTTCAGTAGCTTTTCCATCTTCAAAGCTAAGGCCTCTGCTCCTCAGTGTAAACTGTCCTGCTTCTACTGCAAGGACCACTGCTCAGCAGGGAGCATGGGAACCAACACTGTCTACAACACCCTGGGTCTCATCGGGGTGCACGGGAACAGCCACAGTCCAGCCGTGTCTGCACCTGTGAACACACTTGTCACCACTGCTATGCACACTCTTAAAATCAAGGTAGTAACTAGGGGCAGGGGATATTTAAAATATATGTTTTCCTCTATTAAAAATATTTTATCCTTTTACCAAGACCAAAAATTAATTCCAACTGAAAGTGTTTTTCTAATGATTAGTGACATATAAAAGGGTGGCACGTGGAAAAATAAGTGTCTTTGCTACTACCCAGTAAGACTAGCTTTCCAATAATAATTATTAAGCTCATAAAGGAATAAATGCAATGGCAGACATTTCAAAGTTTTCTCTAATGGAATCTCCTTGTATTTGCAGACAGGGCCAGCTTTCCTCCTTGGGGCATTAACATACCTTGTAGCAGCCCTTATGCCTTAAGTTGCCTAGGATGAGAAGTGCAGTGGTATGAATATAAAGCAATGAGACTATTGCATGTTTTTAAAGCATCATCTACACTCCAGGACTCATAAAGATTCCCTACCAGAGCAGCCTCTGAAGCCACTCATCTTGGTGATGGCCACACACACCAGCTTTGAGCTTCAGAGAAAGTTCTGTCTGCTTCAAGGGACACCTTGCTTGGGACTCTATATGCTCCTTCAACCAACTCTAGGCTAGTTCCAAATCAGAAGTTCTCTTTTCTAGAATCCCAAAAGACTGACATCTGCCTGAGGAAACAGCACTACAGGTACCTTCCTTCAGCTACTGAGGAGGAGACTGTAGCTTGAGCTACTTCTAGGCCTCTGAATGTTTCAGAAACATTCTGGTCAAAGGCAACTTCACTGGAGAACTATGCAGGATCCTGCTGGGACCCTTCAAGGGGACAGCACAGGATGGGGAAAGAAGCTCTATAAGGTTTGTTAAAATGCCAGTCACATGACTACAGTAACAGCTCATACAGACACAGGGAATGCCAGACCACCTGAGAGTCCCTAAAATCATATCATAATCCCTATTCTCACTGAGCCCACAAGGGCAGAAGCACCAAGCACCAACAGGGATGCAAAAGACACATGGTGTCAGCTGCTAAGAAAAATAAACTCCAAAGGTCCATGAATTTACCAGCTGCATCCAGCTAGATACCTTGTTTCCACAGTATGGAGTCTTAGCATTGTCCTTTGCTTGACTTTGGGGCAAGTTTTTCATCATTTTTAACCAAAATTGCAGATGCCACTGCCCAGTGGAAAGAGTAAGGACGGACCTTAGAGTTCCCTATCTCACAGGCTAGGGTTCCTGGGGAAACAGGAGCCTGTAGAGTGGGTAAGAGAAGCGACTGCAGTTCTCTGATTTATATCTCAGCAATGTTACTATCTCAGCACTGTCCCACTCAGTACCTAGCATCTCCCTAGGTAGCCCGGCATACCCTTGGGTTGTATTTCCTTTGGGCACCCTGTGACTGAGAAAATCCATGGGACTTGTAGCCAGAAGACACAGTGGTCAGCCTGGACTACATCCCTTGGCAGCTGAGAGCAACTGAATGTCTGCACTGTAGCTTCATCATTCAGCTGGCAGCACTTATAAGTTAGGTCTTAGGAAGACTAGGCGCCAACTACACAGCATCAATCAAATGTCAGAATTTAAACAGAGGAATGTAAATTAATATTTGGAGAAGCAAAAGTTCTAAGCTCAACTGACTTAGGTATATGGAGTTAACAGGGGAGATAAAGATGAACACGATCACCTAGTTATCTCGGATCTTCCAAAGCACTGCGCTGCTTGTCTCTGAAAAGCAGATGTTTATCTATAAGCAAGGCTAGCTTAAACACTGCTCTGTTGTAAGAAGCTGGGGGTCTTAGGAATGTGAGCAGGTACCCTCTCCTTGCCATCTCTTACCTATGGCCATCAAGTTCACGAATGAGGCCAATCCCAATTTCACTCCAAGTGGATGCTGCCAGATTTGGGCCCAGAAGCTTTCAGAGTTGGCTTACTCAGGGGGAAGGGTTATGGCCCAGGTCCTAGATAGCCAGAGATACAGACCTTAGCTTTGATCACCAAAGCCCTGAAGCCTCTCAGAACCATATTAGACAGTGTTTTGTCATCGAAAGAAACTCAAAGTGGAAACAGAACATTCAGCTAGCTCTTTTGGATAAATGACTGAGGCCAAGAACCTATGAAAAGCAGGTAACATTACATTGTACACTAAGTGCTACTTGGCCCCAGCCAGGCTGCTGGACCGTAAGAGATACTGATCCATGTTTCCTTTCCGCCGGCTCACAGTCCGTGACAGCTGTGACTGCAGAGCCATAGGCCGGTCCTCTCCCTCCTGCTGCCATTTCTGCCGCAAATCACACAGCCCTGGGTCTTTAGGGGCCAGGTCCATGTCACTGCTGGGTGGTCGCAGTTTTTTAACACCATTTTGTTCTAAGTGCTTGGTTTTACAGCGCCTTTTCCGGCCTCTTCGCAGAGAAGGAATTGGCTCTTCTCCTAGGCTGTCAACTAGGATGCCATTAGCCAGATCAAAATGACTGAGTGTCTTCAGCTGCTTCTTTGTTTTGAAGACCCCACCCAAAACCTCATTTTTGGGTGGTGTTGAATTAACTACTGAGGTCTTCCTGACTGTGCTTATGCAAGTTTTGTCTAATGTGGCATCTAGGGTGGACCTTGACTCCTCAAAGTATTCCCCCTCCAAAGGTGGCCCACTGGCTACTCCTCTGTATGCTGAAGAATGGCAGGTTTCTGGCGGGACCTCCTGGCTCCTTCTTCTAACACAGTCCTGTCCCACTTGTGTCTGGCTAACAGAAGGGAAATATTCAAGGGTGGTGGAGGTGGGCCCAGCACACTCTGAGAGCACCTGGGCCCTGGAGAGTCTTGTACTTAAAGCTAGCGGCGGTCTCTCCTTGCTGCAATGGATGGCTTCAGAGCCTGCTAACTCCTCCCCTCCTTCAGGTGCCAGGGAGGTAAGTGTGGCTTTGGAAAGGGTCTTCTTAATCTGCCGCTCCTGGAAGATCTGTTCCCACTTCTTGAGGATCCGTGGACTAGCCTCATAAGAAGTCTGCTTCTGCAAGCTTCTGCTCAGGTTTCGAGGTGTTGACTTGATGAGGAGAGGACTGAGCACCCGGCCATCGGGGAGCCTCTTGGGAGGGGTGCACGGGGAGCAGACAATGGGCTTGAAATGGTTTAGTTCTTCAGAGATGCTGTCATTGCTTTCAGGGCTGATAGAGCGCTCAGGCTTATGCAAGGAAGCCAAGGAAGCCAGGGAGCTGAAGGGCAGGCGCTTTTCTATGGTTAAGTCAGGGGCTGAGAGGCAGCGGTTGTTTTGAGTGGACAAGAGAACACCAATGATGGGGGTGGAGCCTGGAGTTATAGTTGTTACCTGAAAGAAATAGAAGAGATCGTGTGTGTATCTTTGGTCTGTGTATGTATTTTCTTTACTTTTTGCATTATTTTCATTTTTTAAAATTTGTATGTGTGTCTGTCTGTGTGTATGCACATGTATGTGCAGGTATCCGAAGAAGCCAGAAGAAGGTATTGGATCCTCTGGAACTAGAATTATGGGAAGCAACTGCATAAAGTGGGTCTAGTTCTCTGAAAAAGCGAGTGTTCTTACTGGCCAAGCCATTGCTCTGGCCCTCTCACAGGTGCACTTGTTTCTACGTAAGTCCTTCAGATGGTGGAAGGACAGGAGGAGAGGAAGGGGAATATGTACCTAAAACAATGGGAAAATCCCTATCCTAAAACACACACACACACTTGATGGAATTAGCAACATTAAAATCTTAAAATCTCAAGATGTGTCTCACTAAGACCTTTTAAGAAGGTGTCTATAATGGTTTAATTCCCCATTTATAATTTGAAACTTCTTCCTTCATATCTGTGTGTGGGATTCTCTATGTAACTAATGCAATCTGCTTGTGCTGGGGAAGCTGTGTGTGTGCTGGGAAAGGGTGGAAGGTGGCAGGTGTCCCTAGCCTGGGGCTCAGTGTACCTTGGCTCTTTTGGGTGGAGCTGCTCTGAGCCTGCTCTTCACTCTGTCCTGAACTGTGTCGTTGCAGCTCTGGCTCCTCTGCACCTTGGTGTTTAGCTTCCTACAAAAGAATATAGATTTACAATCAGTCCATACATGAGATTAGGAGAAGATGACAGTCCCCTTAGCTAGCTATATAGAAAATAGGTTAACTTATTAACCAAACAGGAAGGGAGGACACTTAGTCTTATTTCCAGCCCCTGTCTTAGTAAAGTAGAAAGGATGGCTATTTGCTAGGCTTAGGGAGTGGGAGTATTTCACCGCCTCAGAAGGGTGTGTACAACATACAATCCCATTATAAACAAAGCCTGTTCTTCCCATCAGACCCAAACCCCTCCTCAAGCAATCTCAGGTAGCCATGAAACACACATGGAAGCATTCAGGAAGATGCACCACAATGCTCTGGGCTTTCATTTAGATATTAAATTGAGTGTAGTCTCTTGCTCACTCCATTACATTTGGGTTCCTAAGTCCCTAAGACCTAAGTTCCAAATAACTTAAGAGTCTTCCAGAACACATGATTTTTATCTTATATATTATGACTTTACACTTTTTTTTACTTTTTTGTGTGTGGGTGTTTTGCCTGCATGTATCTGTATAACACATGTACACCTGGTGCCCATGGAGGCCAGAAGAGGGCATTGAATCCCCTAGGACCAGAGTTACAAATGGCTATGAGATACTATGTGCATGTTAGGAATCTAACCCAGGTCCTCTGGAAAAGCAGCCAGTGATCTTCAGCCCTGAGCCATCTCTTGAGTCCTGTATTATGACTTAAAACCACACTGCATAGTATCTATATTGAGTGCTGCAGTCCAGTATGTTACAGTGTGATAAATAAAGTAACATAAGTTGTCACACAGCAAAATTTCCAAGAGGTTTTCGTTGTCCTCACTGTTTTTCACCATCTCAAGAATTTTATAGTTTAGGTTGTTACATTTGGGTCTTTGAACTCAACTTTGCATGTGGTAAAGGTTGGGGGTCTAACTTCCTATCAGCTGAATGAAATGTCAGAGGGAATCTACTATAGAACTGCATGTAGACAGCAAGCAGTCACCCACACCACAATACAATGAACTATTTTGCTCCCTCCATGGCTCTAAAACTTGAAGACCAATCATCATAAACGCCAAATCACAGTAGTTTCCACAAAACCAAATCCATTGTAGACATGCCTGCTGCCACAATATCCTCCACCATAACTGCCACCACCACAACCAAGTTGTCACCACCGCCAAGCTTGCCTCCATGACCACCACAGAGTGTTCAGGACTATCTCAACCCCTCTGGCTAGATGAAACATGGGCCATGCCTTACTTCAACAGGGCTTTTCTCATTTTACAACTGTGACCAATAGACAGTATTTCTGGACAGTCCTATTTATGTAGTCATGGCCACCAAAGGTTACATGCATAAAGCTCGTCTTCTGGATCCTGCCACAATAAGCCATGATGTCAATCATTTCAAATTTCCCGTGCTGTGCCAAAAAATCTCCTAGAGCATGTTTGTTGTGGTTTGAATTGCCTCTATGAGCGCATATATTTGAATACTTAGTCATCAAGGAGTGGCATTATTTTTGAAGGCCTCACTGGAGGAGTGTGTCACTGGGGGTGGGTGTGTCCCTAGGGGTGGACTTGGAAGCTTCAAAAGCCTATACCAGGTCCAGTGTCTCTCTGTCTGTCTCTGCCTATGGACCAGGATGTAACTCATGGCAACTGCTCTAGTACCTACCTGCACGATGCCATGCTTCAGCCATGAAGATAATGGACTAAACCTCTGAAACTGTAAACAAACCTCAAATTAAACATTTTCTTTTTTAAGAGTTGCCATGGTCATGGTGTCTCTTCACAACAGCAGAACAGTGACTAAGATAATTTCTCCAGTATCTCCTGCGCCTGATAAAAATCTTCCACAGTGAAGTAGGTAACTCATCTTCTAGGGTTACCTGTAGATCTACTCTTCTATCTACCTTGTAAGGCTTTACAGGTGTGTTCACATACATCTCTTACAACAGTTTAAAAGACTAACTCACAGCCATTGAAGAATGTAGTGTCTGACTAACTCTCCTGTTACTACACATGAATGCCCCTCTCATGCAACTGCTTAGGTTCCATGGGAGACTTTGACTTGGACATGACAGCTACAGGAGACAGGTGCCAATGATGCTTCTTTGTGGGTTGGTCATTTACACATAATATCTAATTAACTACCTAAAAATCTAAACAATTGAACTTCACCTAACTTGAATATTTGTCAGATGAGTCCTGAGATCCAGGTTATATAATACCGACCTCAACGTAAGCTAACAAAGCCTGAAGTCTGTGTTTGCATATTAACTGGTTCATCATGGCAAGGAGAGGTAGGAGGCAGGAAAGAGGATGTGGAAGAGATGTTCTACAAGCTCTCTCCTCTGTGCTCGGGCAATTCTGTCCAATAGGGTTAACTTTTAAGGCCTTTATGTAATGGCATATTAATCTGAAGGTCCTCTTTCAGAAGAGTGAATTATACCAGTACAAGGGTAGACAGAGCAAGAACAGGTGATAAGCAGTTCATCCATTCAGCATATACTCCAACAGGGGCAATGTCCCTTTGGTATAGTAACATTAATTTATTTTTTAAGTTATTTCATATTATAATATTAATCACACATTTCATAAAGCAGTGTCTATTAGTTCAGCATAATTTATTATAATTTCTGACTTTATTAGAAAAAAATTTTATTTTCTTCCTGTTATAATAATTATTAAGATATAACTATGATTAGTGTACATAATTAGGAAGTGACAATCATTCTGATTTGTAACTGGAAGGACATCTGTCCTTTTGGCTCACACATAGTCTATCATCATCACTGTGTGTGACACAGACTTACCCATTTACTGGGTTCTGATTCTATCAATTAAGCTAACTGTCTAGAACAAATGGCCATTCCACAAACATCACACAAGAGAGTAAACATCCAGGAAGGGCACCACAGGAGTTATTATTACTCCAGGGACAACATCTACAAGAAAAGAAGATCTACTGACATTTACTCAAAGAAATCTTCAACAAAGGACACAAAACTTCTCCAGAAGAGCAAACACAAAGGTTTCAGGAACAGAGATTGCATCAGAGACCTTCCAGGACAGAACCTCTGACAATATGAAACTGGGCAGCTTGTCTCAGTTACACACAGAGACCAGTGACATCTCCAGGAAAGAAGACTCCATGTGTGCCCAGACAGGCAGCAAGAAAGACAGCTAGTAAGAAAGAAAAATATGAGCCCTAGCAAGGATAAAAACTGCCAGCTTTAAGAAAAAAAAATAATAACAAAATGGGGTCAAGACTGTGCTTCATACTCTATGTTAAAATGGAGCACAGCATGGATTAGCCACTTCCAAAATGTCTACTGGACAAATGAATGATCATTTCCTTCCTTCCTTCCTGCCTGCCTGCCTGCCTGTCTGTCTGCCTGCCCTTCATTGTTTCTTCAGAGTCAAGCAACCATCCAATTCTGCTCTCTTTTTCTCCCCAGGATGTGGTAAAGCCTAAAGGATCCAGAAAATCCTTCACCAGGGTTTTCAAAAAACTTCTTGAAACCCATGTTAGATCTAGGCAAGGAAAAGTAACTCAGCCCAGGCCTCACCCCTTCTAAGAGTTTTAAAGTCTGGAGGGTAAATCTAAGGATACTGTCAAGCCAAAGAAGACTCATTATTTCCATTAGAGAACAGTGCATACTTTGTAGCTATGAAATTAACATAATCCTACCAGAGGATGCCAGAAATGGATAAATATAAAACTATTATCTCAGTCTTGTTAGCCCCTCTTAAATTTTTATAGAAATTATTATAAAATTCTACAAAAATTTAAGAGGGGCTAACAAGAATGAGTTTGATTTCAAAAAATGCTTGTAATTCTATTGTTAGGAAGGCGGAGCCTGGGCTCAGTGGGGAGTCACCTAGCCTACATGGCAAGCTTTGAACCAATCAGGCACCCTGTCTCAAAGAACAACGAGGATGCCTCTTTAAGACACCACTTGAGGTTAACCTTTGGCACACACACACACACACACACACACACACCTCACACTCCTCTTTGTAATCTCCTCTTCCTTTTTTTAAAAAAAAAAGTTTTTTCAAGACAGACAAAGTTTCTCTGTGTATCCCTGAATGTCTTGGAACTCACTTTGTACAGCAGATTGACCTCAAACTCACTGACATCTGCTTCCCAAGTGCTGAAATTAAAGGCATGTCCCACTACTGCCCAGCTGTAATCTACATTTGAAAATTCAATTCCTACCTCTTTAAGCAGGTCCTCTAAAGAATGAAGGTCTGTCATTCCCCAAATGAAAGAACTCTGACTGAATTCGGTCATCAGTCTCTTACCCTGACAGGAAAGCTAAGGAGTAGGAGCTGTTCTTGGAAACAAAGGCCGAGCGATGTGTCTGTGTCATCTGACCCCGAGAAGGTTCTTCATTCTCTGAATCTGAGAGACGTGCAGGACACTGGCAAGGAGACAAGAAAGATCAGACTGGGGTTCCCATTGGATCTATTGTAGCTATGGTCTCAAAGTTCAATCTCTAAGTCACTTTTCTGAGTTCCAATCTGATTACAAATGCTTTCTTGAAAACACTAATTGCAAATGTGGCTTTAACTGAAAATATCCCAAATCAAATTATCAAATTGCATATATTTTCTTCCGACTCTGGGACAGAGGTGACAAAGCCAGCACAAGGTAAACTACAGAAATCTCTATGTGTTCTGGTCTCTTTGCATAGCCAGTTTGGTACCAAATGGTGTTCAGATCCCACCTCTATCAGAGTCACTACAGGTTCTAACTCATCCTGGCCTGTTCTCACAGGCTCTAAGTCAGTAGTTCTCAACCTGTGGGTCAAAATCCTTCCACAAACCTGTCTCTGAAATATTTATATTATGATTCAGAACATTATCAAAATTACAGTTGTGAAGTAGCAATGAGAATAAGCTTATGGTTCAGGAGTCACCACAACATGAGGAACTGTATTAAAGGGTCATAGCATTAGAAAGGCTGAGAACCACAGCTAAGTACAGACTGCACTGCTGTAAAGATTCTGCTAAATTGATAGAGTATTAAATTTAAAACTACAGGCAAATCCTCAAAAATATAGACTTTACTTTTATTAACTTAAACAGTACTTTAAAAAGCTTAGTTTTACACTATTCACCAAATTATTCCTTTTAACCAATGAAAACTAATTGCGTTATTGCAAATAAATATCTGCATAGACAACAGCTACCCATGTCTCTACACCCATAACCTAGAAACATTAGATAAGAATTATTTACCTCTCATCTTTCATCTTGGATATAAATAAGCCTAAGGCACTATGGGTCCTTAAGACAACACAGAAAATGGGTGAGTAAAATGTCTGTAGTGACACTTAAGAAAAAAACTAATGTTCTTCCCAAGGATGGGCTGGTGGTGGCAGCGGAAGCAGGTGCGGTGCTTTCATATATCACAGAAAGAAGCTCACATCTACACCACACTTTCAGGACAAATAAACAGCTTCAAAGCACACTTCCTTTCACCTCATCTTCTATTATTAGTAATTTACCACAGTGGCATTTAAGACAACAAGGTACCTACAGGAGATTAAAATAGTCAAATAATTTGTGCTAGGGGACAACTGAAGAAAAAAATTCTTAATTTATAGAGAAAGGCATAATTTATAATTAACTAAAAATGGGTTATAAAGAAGAATGTATGCAAAGCAATATTTCTGGATGAAAAGAGCATGTATCATATGCACAAGGGTATGTATGTGTGTGTGTACATGCACTTAGAAAATAGATCAGATTAGAATAATTACCAAAATGCTTGTAGGGGTTACTTCTAGGTTGTAGGATAATTAATCTTTCACTTCTGATTTATAATCTTTAATATAATTGTTAGCTATACTGTTCTGTTTTCCAACAATTCACACCATTATTGGAGTAATGGTACTATAAGAAAACAACAAATTAAACATTCTACTTCCATTACAAAAATAATAGATCATAACCTCTTTCATAGAAAGAATATGCTCTTCTAAGTTTAATAATTTTATGAGCATGTATAAAAAACTTGTGACAGGCAAGGAATTGTGGGAGGTTTCTGACTGAGTCAGACACATGTCAATAAACAATTTCACAGAGAAACAAACATAAAAATCTGTAATAGGAGCATGGAATCTTGTAAAAGTCACAAAGTCTTAAGGGTGGAGAGCGGAAAGGGGGATGAATGAAGTGAGGAACCTCTACCAGTTTGAAGGTGACAGCTTTCAAACTAGACAGAGAGACAAACAGCAGCCTTCCCCCAGCAAGCTGCTGAGAATGCATCCAAGAAAGAAAAGCAGAGTTATGTATCGGTCGCAAATGGTTCTGCTCCCAAGAGTCTTAGAGCATACTCAAGAATGGAAAGGATTTTGCTTAAGGAAGAACCTGGGTGCTAGGTGAAGAGTTCTCATTTAGTTCTCAAAGAAATGTATGTAGTCACTGAGGTTTGGTGGTAGGGAAATGTAATGACTCGTCTCAACATAACACACCCTTAATACAGAGTCCTCTGGCTGGCTTTCCATTTCAGATTCTTTTGGGCCCCAATTTCTTTCTTTCTTTCTTTCTTTCTTTCTTTCTTTCTTTCTTTCTTTTTTTTTTTAAAGATTTTTTTATTTATTTATTACATATACAGTGTACAGAAGAGGGTATCAAATGTCATAGATGGTTGTGAGCCACCATGTGGTTGCTGGGAATTGAACTCAGGACCTCTGGAAGAATAATCAGTGCTCTTAACCTCTGAGCCATCTCTCCAGCTCCCCCACATTTTAATATAATGAAATTGTTTGTTCAAGACCAAACACTTGTTTTTCCCTGTAGGCCTGAACCCAGGGCTTTGCACATGCTAGCACATCTCTACTCCACTGTCCAGCCTTTGCTGGAATTTGTATTTAAACAGTCTCACTGAGGTGCCCGGACTAGCCTTAAACTCACTCAGGGGTCCAATCAAACCATGAAGTTGTAACCTTCCAACTTCAGTCTCTTAAGTAGCTGAAAGCACAGGCCTGCATCAGTCTAAAAACCTCTAAAGCCATTTAAATGTCCTCAGAAATGTAAATGGGAATAGGAGGGTAGAAAATGGCAGGATTATAAAATTCTAAAACAGGTTAGATTTACTCACTGTGCTTTGCATTGACAATGCTGTGCACCTGACTATTACCAATAAGGGAATCTGAAGAAGTGAACTGCACTGGTATAACTGCTTTCCACATCAAAGATGGTAGTGCCAAAATCAAAATCATCATGATTCCCAGCCGTGACATGGAATCAGAATGAGACGGGTTCCTGGAGAAGATCTAGATCTACAGGTTCCTCCTATGGAAAGACTACTGATTGCCTTGGACACTACAACTGGCAAGAGGCCAAGCTGCAGCCTTCAAAGACTACAGTGCACAGCTGGGGCTGAGGTCACGCCAGCATGTTTTGTGACAGAGCCTTACTATGTAAGGCCCAGGCAGGCCTAGAACTCACTCACCTCAGAGCTCAGGATAGCTTAACCTCAACTCTCCTGCCTCACCCTCCAAATGCTGCTGTTACAGACGTGTGTCATCATGGTCTGTTTCCAAGTGGTTACTTTTAATAATAATTAATGACAATTAAGACTATAACCAGAATTGTATGTCATCTGCATATGGCAGTCAGCAAATACACTGACCCAAGACAGCTTAAAAAAATGTCTGTTTCTGAAGCTCAGGAAAAAATGCCTTTATATAACTAAGCTAGAAAATGGGCAGGAAGAAACCTGGCCTGAGTGCAGTGAGCAGCAATGCTGATTGTGGAGAGCTGTCTTCCTTATCTGTCTGTCTCTGTGTGTCTCTCTGTGTGTGTGTGTGTGTCTGTGTGTGTGTGTGTGTGTGTGTGTGTGTGTGTGTGTGTGTGTACAGTGTCCCACATGTATGCCTGGTCCCCGTGGAAGTCACAGTCAGTGGGTATCTCTGGTGCCATGGTTCACCAGCACAAAGCTCTCAGCCCCATGTCTCTGGCTGAGCAGATGCCCGTCCCGGGGACCACTGACCTGCTCCAGACCTGGTTTCAGTGCTATTGGCTCATCTCTTTTTTTCTGTTCGTCTGTTTTCCTTTTCCCCATTTCTGAATCCTCTTGCAGTATCTTGTGGATCTGATCTTCACAAGTTTTTTCTTCTTGTAACTTCTCTTCTCTCAGCTGAAAAATACAAATCACATAGAGACAGTAGTTTTTAGAAATCCCCGACTGGGAGCTGGAGAGATGG